>JACM01075174.1:0-39056 GCA_000787095.1 Periophthalmodon schlosseri | reverse complement strand
TTCACTGCAATGGGTTTGTATTGTATTATAAAAACAGCAGCTGTGTGTAATAGCTACTGCATAACAGAGAACAATACATAAAGAGGTCAAGGCAGTGTACTGGAGTCTGTGGTAATAATTGGGATGTATTGTAGTGTTGTATTCTGAAATTGTACATCAGTTTTGCAAACATTATGCAATAAAGAGTGATCAGGTACTTGTTTGTATTATTTATTATTCTTAAGGCGTTAGTACAGTAACATGAAATACAGTAAGGGTGATTAGTGTAATAGCACCAGGTTGGATCATTCATATTTTTCCACAGGATACATATAAAGACATCTTTGGATAAAGCATGGCAAACAAACACTAAAAATGCCCATTCAATTTAGCACTCTTTACATTTCAAGTATCAATATTAAAAAATACACATATATGTATCATAAGTTATAATCCTTAACTGTTATCTGAAACAAAACAGGATTATATTTTCTACAAAAAAATGATGGCACATAGTGCATCAAGTATTACATTTCTGATACAGATATCATGGCACATTGACCATCATTAAACTCAGGAGAGCCAAATGATTTCTAGCTGCTCTTTGACTTTCATTTACAGTCAGCCAATCACGGATCAACAATAAGCTGCGTTGTCTCATAAGGAAAAGTTAAATTAAAAAATCTGCATCTAACTTTGGTTAAAGCTTTATATTTACAAACAGTATATTAGGATGAACAGGCAAAAAGCAGCTAGTTTTTTTTTTTTTGTTATTTTTAACAAGAAACATGCTACATTAAATATAACACTAAGCGAAACCCTGTCCATTAGGAGCAAGCAGCCTCCAAAATTCAGTGTTTTAAATAGAGGTAATTCCAGTTATTTGTAACCACCAATTAATTGCAGCAGTACCATGAGGCGGATAAAAACATGTCTCTTTGCAATAGTCTTGGTATTAATCTATATACACAGTGAGAATAAACATGGTCCAACATAAATATATTAGAATTGGTATTATTATCGGGTACATATGAGAGGTAGGGTTTATAAGAACCTATGTTAGGCCCAAGGGTGTGACAGTAAAGTCACACCTGATACTGTAGGACGGTAAAAAGGAACTAACTAAATACAAGCTCAGATTTCCTATAGCAGTGTAGCCGCAGTAGTATTTTGTCTTATCCAGCCATTAAGGGTCATACAGGCTTGCTGTCAGTCCCACGCTTGAATAAATGCTATGGATCTCAGTTGTACATAAGAAAGTCCCATAAGTAAAAACAGACTAGAGTGATGTCAAACCACAAACGCCTTGTGGACATTTTGCAGTTGTTTAACTAATGCACCCTTTAACCTTTGACATTGGACGGGTTAGAGGGATATCAGTAGCTACACTTAAAGCCATCCTCTGCAGAGTAACTCAGTAGTAGAAATAAGGAACACTCAACATTTTGGCCTTATTATATTGACCATTTTAAATGTTCTTGCCACAAATTTGCACCATGATACTGAAGTGCTTTTTCTCATTCAGTGTACATCACTTTTCAAGTCCCCAGTCTGAATTAATGGACAGAGTTATGTCAGTCTTTTGATGGAAGTTGAGTAAAAGTGACAGTTCCAAGGTAAAAGCCAAAAAGACCATTTTTGTTTGAGTTTCATCCTTTCTGTCCCTTTGTTGCAAAAAAAACAACAACTAAAATAATTCAGTGTAAAAGCCAAAAAGACCATTTTTGTTTGAGTTTCATCCTTTCTGTCCCTTTGTTGCAAAAAAAACAACAACTAAAAATAATTCAGTGTTTAAAAAAGCCAGTTGGGGTGTTCTCAGCAGTTTAAACTATGGGCTTCTAGTAAGAGTGGCCCTGCTGCACTTCTTGAGTGCGCTTAGCTGCCATACAAGAAATGGTTTAGGATATTATTTAGTAGATGGGATGTTTCTCCACGAATCTCACTACAACCAGAGTCCAACAAATCACAGTGGCCAGGAAAGTCACTTTTAGGGCATTGGTCCAAGCGGCCCTTCACTGGACTTGGAGGAGAAAGCCATTGTGTGCCTGGGGAATGCACTTCCCACAGAATCCACCACAGCGACCGTAGATTCTTGTCCCGTCCTACGGACAGAGGCACACAGAGGGGAAGAGTGGGCAAAGGCCAAGCTGTTACACCCAGAACATGGACTAGTA
The DNA here is from genome assembly GCA_000787095.1 of Periophthalmodon schlosseri. NCBI lineage: Eukaryota > Metazoa > Chordata > Actinopteri > Gobiiformes > Gobiidae > Periophthalmodon > Periophthalmodon schlosseri. The sequence goes on along the minus strand of JACM01075174.1, from coordinate 36,903 downwards.
AATGTCAATAGGAATTCCTCTTTGGCAAACTGAAATGGCTATCCTAAAGATATTATTCTTGCATTATCAAACTTTATGTTTTAATTTTAAAAAGCTGTTTATCTGATATTTATAGTAGTATTTTAACTTTATTTTTAACTTTTTAAAGGACACATATTATGCATTATTTGTAACGTTACTGGCCTTTACATGCTAATGTTTGTAAGCATGAGGTAATGAACACTATTTGGGGACAGAAATTCTCAGATCAAGTCTAACAATGACTTAAAGACAAACTGCTGGTCGGCTGCATGTCTGTAACAAAAAGAATATCCCTTGGGGATGAATAAAAGTAAAACAGCAAAGGAGTTCTACTTTTGACGTCACAATCTGGGTAAAATTTAAATGAAATCTTTTCTAAGTGCTCAGTTGGAGTTGAATTTGATGGTCATCAAATTCAAGTAGGACCCACAAATTGTCATTAAATTATAAAAAAAATGCAAGCTGCTTTAGTATCAGACCCAGGTTTTTGTATTGACAAAGAGAGAGTGCTAGTGTCTTACCTCAGATCGATGAACTTTGACAGAAACATAGTTCCCCACTGATGTCCACTTTGTAGCCTCAGACACTTTGAGTCCAGTGCCAACCAGATTAATGCTGAACTGGCCCTGTTGACGTGTATAAGGGTTATTCATGAACAGAAATGACAAGTAAAAGTCTTTCAGCCATCTTTAATTTGCTGAATGGGCTAAAGTGCATTTTAAAGGTACCACTTAGTATTAATCTAATCTTAACATAAGTAGATCATCATATACATTATAACATGCTTAAAACAAATAATATTTTCGCTTTCAAGAATAATATTTCCGCTTTCAAGAAAATACGTATGGTATATTGTCACCAACCTGTGGACATTTGGCTGCACTGTAACAATCCCCTGCAGTGGCAAAAGGCACAGGTCGACCATGAAGAGTCTGGGAAAACTGCAGATCTGTAACTGGTAAACAAGAAGAGGACACAAATCCACTGTCAGTAAAGTGTGCTCCAGGAGAAGTAAATAAAGAGCACAGACAGCTGCTGTAGTGTAAACATGGGACAGAGAGCTCCGAGGGGGATCTGCAGACAGTTAGACGAAATGGACAGCAAGGATGACCTACATTTATTGGGAAAAAGTTTTAGTTAAAGGTGCACTATGTAACTTTTCTGGTGGAAAGAGCCCGGCACCTGCTGTTCTCCATGGAGATGTCATCGCTTGGTCTGGAATGTTCCACAATATGGCATTAAACCACAGACTGTATAAAGAAGTGGCCTAAGGGAGTCGCTCCAGTCAAATGAAGCTCATCCAGGCTAGCAGTTATAGAGGCGAATTTGGAGCCAAGTTCCATATTTGGAATTCCGACCGCAAGTATCATAACAACCAAAGAGCCAATCTGCAGCGGAGCGGTTGAAGGTAACGCCCCTTCCTGCTCGCACCGCGGTTTAGCACGGAGTGGGCACTTAGCAACGCGGCGGCTAGCGGGTTCGCTATGTCCATTTATATATACAGTCTATGCATTAAAACATATGGATCTTCTTGGAGACAAACAAACAAGTGGCGCTACTATATGAATGTACAAGCCAGATCTGTGGAGATGTGCCCTCAATGTTTTTCTATGTGTTTTTAACAATAAAAATATCTATAATTAAATAAATGTAAGATATCATTATGCAAATTCTTCAGTTTCAGCTGCAATATTAGACCAGAAGTTAAAAGTGCATGTCTTAGTCTTTATTTCTAACAGCTTTTGAACTTCATTCTCCATTGCCCCTGTTGGCCACTAGAAGGTGTTTTGAGTTACAGAAGAAGTCACACTTTCAACAGAAGGTCTTGTGCAATATTAGTTAAACTAGTGAACAGTGAATGCTTATGTTTTGGGTTTAAAACTTCAGGAATAAAAATGACAAAATGACTTGCCTTTATTTTATTTTTTTGTAAGATATAAATTTAAAACATGTCAATTCACCACAAAAATATTATCTGAATGTGGAGAAGCACACAGACCTCTTCAGCTCATCTTGAACTTATTTTCTCTACTTTAGCTCTCTTATAGTTGCCTGAAAGCCAAATGAGAACCATGCAGAGGGTGGGAACAGGGACCATGGAGGATGAGTGTGTATGGGCTAATCCTGACTTCCCCTTTATCCGAACACACACAATCCACATAGTTTAATCAAAGGCAGATTGGACACACAGGAAGGTGGAGCATGTGGTAATGAGTGTAGGCTGAAACAGTCTATGCACATTTGAATCAACATAACACATCTCTTGTCAAATGGTTGTCTTATATTCTAGTAGTGTATATCCTTGGATATTCTTGGATAGTGGATATTCTTTTATTATTCCCAAACTCACGTGTTGGACCAGAAAAGTCATTGATAATTTAGTAGGTGATAATGTACATAGTTGCATTTACAAGAGTAGAGTAATTTGACCAAATAGGCTAAGATTCTTTAAAGACACTTTGAGTGATGAAAATAAATAGTAAAACTGGGCTTAGTTCGTTAGAAAATGTATCTTGATGGATGTTCCGAAGTATGGTTGTAACTTTCTAATTCCATGAAATCATGCAGGTGATGTTCCACCTCCAGAAAGTTACATACTGTACCTTTAAATGTGTTGTAAATAAAGTTGATTGAATTAGTAAGCAAGTTTGCTACTGATTACTATTACTTGGCAGCAAAAATAAACGATAAAAAATACAACATTTTTGCTTCTCCACCCACTACTGTATGATGAAAGCCCATAAGTTGTAATTGCAAGTGAAGAAAGATAAGAAATAATAGACTGTGGAATAGCTTTATGCACATAAGGCCCAGGCGTCTGAAAGCTAAAACAATAGTGGTGTGTGGTCTTTGTACAGTAGACATTGTAAGGCAATCACAGAGTAATGACTCACTTATTATCCGTAGGGAGCTCAGATCCAGGCGCACTTTGTTGAACAGTGTGTAGCCCGCTGCTGAGAAGTCGTTTCTGCACTCACAGTCCTGTCTGCGGCTGCCATTGTACGGGCACTCAAATGGGTTTAGCAGTCTGGGTTTGAATGGAAATAATTATCATATCAATTTTTAGATCAAATAAATATTTCACAAAGTCTGCCACAATTTAGTATTTTCTTTTCTCAGGTTTACCATGTGTTAACAGACACCAAAGCAGTTTTACAGGGCTGAAACATTTCACGCTGAACGCGTGACTAATCAACTTATTAATACTTAATAATAGTTGACTACTTTAATAATCGTTTTTAATCATTATCTGAATTTTACAGACTCAAACTCTCAAGCCAAAAGATGTTTTAGAACCAAGACAGCAACTACATTACATCAAAATGGCAAAAATCACTAAAGAAATTTGATTTTCATCAGTAATACATTTAGTATGTAAATATTATAGATTCTATCTAGATACACTTCAGTCAGGATAATACTGTACCTCTATCAAGTTAAAATTGTATTTTTAGAATCTCAGTGTTATGTATAAATAGTCTCTGACCAGTCGACTAAAATACTCATTAGTTGCAGCCCTACAACATACATGATACACTCTAATATTACAATTACCACTGATCGAAATGTTTCATGCCAGTTCTTAACTATCAATTTTGTCAACATCTCTAAATGACAAGTTAGACAATATCCTTGCCCTGCTTGAAAGTAAACAGAAACATCTCAGGTAGACATGTCGTATCAAGACAAGGAACAGACACAGGCCTTTAAATTCCTTAAAATTTACAACACAGTGCTTTATGGAAGAGTTATATTAAGTAATTCTACTTAAGACCAGAGCAGTCGTGCCCCAGTGAACATCCATCATCAGAGGATTGCACACACCTGTGTCCGTACACCTCGGAGTAGTTATCTGTTTGACTGCTGCGCAAGGTCACGTACTCCTTGGGGAAGTCGGTCTGCATCTCCGCACAGTAAATCTGCAAACGAAAACACAAAAGATCTGATTGAGAAGCTGTTGGGAACTGTGGTTGGAGTTATAATGTGTCGGGGACATAGACACACCTGTAGGATCCGGGTTTTGACTTTGAGGTAATATTCACCATCCATCCTCGTTCCCTGGCGCATCTGGACCTCTCTGCAGGAAGTGAACAGCTGGCCTGGGACAACATGTGCATTTATTTATTTCAACCTCAATTCTAAACATTTTAACAATTCAACTACTTAATAGAGCAGCTTACTGAACATTAGAGTGATGCAAAAACTGATATACACGTAAAACGTTTGCCACTAATAAAAAGGGATTTCCATAAGTTAAAACCAGGAGTGTCTTTTAGAATGTTTGTGATTTGATGAAAATAAAGTTTTGGAGACAAGTTGTAGATCATATTTGTGGAGAGGTGGCTGTCAGAAAAAAGGTATTTAGTTAGCAAAAAATAAACAATAACAACCAATTATTATTACTATATATCAATATTGAATTGAAACAAATAATATGATTTGTAATATCAATGTAAAAATATGATCACACTATTGCAATAACATTTTTTTGAATTTGGTTAGCATAATGTTAAATAATACACGCAAAATTAGTGGAAACTTGGACTTTTTCTTCTAAGGGTAGCTGGTGTAATTACGTGATTAGCTTTTCATTTACACTACTACAGAAGGCTGATTAACTGATCACAAAGATAGCCTGTCACCGGTGCATATCATTTTAATGCGCCCGTGCCTGACTTGGCAGAAACCAGCTCAGAAATTAGTCACCAAGTGCGTCAGCTCTCAGACCTGAAGAATGGAGCCAAGGTGCAAAGTTTGGCTAGCTGACAACTTTTTTCCTCACTTGCAAAATCTCTATAAAACTGATTAAAACCCTACGCCATTGCAACACACTATCGATGACAGAATGTGCTGACAAGTGCAGAGTATTTATTATTCCAGTGAAATTTCTTCAAGAAGTTTAAAATGAAAGTTCTGCTTAATGTGTTAAAACAAAGCAAAAAGCTGTGTTAGCATAAGCACAATCAGATATGTTCTTGGCTGCCACACACAGCACAGTCAATTTAATACCATTACTCTACACAAATTCTTTCTTGGCAGTGCGTGTGCTAGAATGGAGAGAGGGAGGGAAAACAGGACTTACATTCTTGCTCTCTACATGCAGCCTGGGAGTCCGGTTTGTCTGCTGGACGGCACTGCTTGGACGGCTGACCTTTGGACGTTTGACACTCCACTCTGCGCTCCATCATGCCAGCCCCACAAGTCTGAGAGCACTGAGAATAATACACAATTTATACTAGGAGAATTATTAAAAGTGAAAGAAAGCTCTTTTTTTTACATACAAATATGTAAAAACAGAAAAAAAAGGCTAAATGAAAAAAGAAAAAAGACAATGAAGCACAGGGATGTAGATGGAGATAGGGGGTAGGTGAAAACCTAGATTTCTGAGCACTAAAGCCTCAAATACAGGACAATGCACAAGTCTAACATGCATGAATCAATCAAAACACAACTTTGAGTAAGCAAAAGATTAGGGACAACCAACATAACATGGTTAAAAGAGATTTGTCTGTTTTGAATTATTATTCAATTCAATTAAAGAACTCAAAAAGATAAGCGAGACAAAAAAATAAACTCCTCAGAGTATGATTTATCAGGTAACAAAAGCTATAGAAAATTTGCTTAGTGGCTTGAGATGCGTTTATTTGTCACCTTGCTCCAGGGGCCAATTTTCCAGTAAGCTGTGTGTGGGCAGTCCCGAAGGAGACAAGAGCGGGTGTCGGGGGGGCGGGGCTCGGGGCAGAGGGTACCACTGCTGTCGGACAAATGGGACACAAAAGGGTGACTGGACGGAGAGGTAGGCACTACTGAGCAGGATACAAACCGCTGCTGATAGCCCTCTCCACAACTGGTAGAACACTGCACAAAGACAAGCAAAAAAAAGTACTTTTGAAAATGGCTAGGTAAAAGTTTTGAAACCTACTGTGAGAAGTTCTTACCAGGGACCATTCGCCAGTAGACCACACATATTGGCAGGGGGCTCTTGTGCATAGCTCCTGTGTTGCTGGCTGTAGTGCTCGTTCACAGTAATCATCACTGACTTCTGCACTCCCTGGACCCATGCAGTGCACCTTCCTGCTCCTGACCCCATCACCGCAGGTGGCGTTACACTATAAAATAAAATATAAATTGAGCTGGTTGACTCAAGAGGACTACATACTTACAACTTGAAATATTATGCTCTGATGCCAGATGTCCTCATGATGTCTTTTCCTGTTTTGTTGGATGTTGTGGATTCTACTACATAAAAATGACCACAATAGTTTTCACTCAACTGACACATGTGGCTTACTTGCATTGAGTAAGTTAATGCGATTTATCTTGTGCCCTGTAAAAGTTTATTGTTGCAATTTACAGCAATGGTAACCCTAGGATTAGTTCATGTGATTCTGCTTGCTTACATGTGCATTTTTATAGGCACGGAAGAGATTAAAGAGTGGTGAGAGAAAGAGAAAAAAGTGTCTAGATCTCAAGGCAACGAGGAGAGGAATCTGGGCATTACAAACATCATAGGTGGAGGAAGAAATGGTGTTTTGTCCCTACACTGTATCTTGTCTTTTGATAGGAAAAAAGTGGATATATCAAAAGGTGTATAATGGAGAGTGGTATTGTGGAAGTCACATGACCACTGATGCTTTGAGGTTTAATTTGATTTAAGAGGCTGATGCTTATCTCTTAGCCAAGACCGGTTTACCTACAGGTCATCAGTTTAATGGTATATACTGAGAAAGCAGGAGGAGATCTTAGCCAGTAAAAGCCTTAATAGGATGCTGGAACATCTGTAACTCTGTATCTTGCTGGGAAATGGGAGCTGAGGACAGAGAGGGAGGAGGGACGATGGAAAAAAGAAAGTCTTACTTGTTCCCATTCAGCGGTGACCCAAATGTAAGGAGTGCATTCTGGGGCTTGGCATGGCTGAACGGCTGCAGGGCGAGAGCGGGCATCACACAGGTCCTCTCTGACATGGCCTGTGCCTTTGAGTCTGCAGTACACATTTCTCCTCTGAGTTCCCATGCCACACGACACAGAGCACTGGGGGGGGTATGGACAATTAATCGCAAGAAATATAAAAACATATATGACTGGATTAAAACATATAGGATTAAAGGTGTGCTATCTGACTTTATTATAGTCTCTTCGACCAAATATACAAAATTAGACAACTGTTCTGTCTAACAGTTCTGAGCACAGTACACAGTACACAAAATCCATGTAATAGCAGTATGTACCAAAGGTGAGGCCTATGAAGTTAACCTGCATTTAGAGGGCACATACATGTTTTGCTCATTCTTAGTCTACAGGCAACGTCTCATGCGAAAACTCAGAACCTCCAGAATTCACGCACTGAGTTGCAGAGGCTGGACTAGCACTGATTCATGACTGGCTGCAGATGCTGGGGTTTAGGCAGTGAGGATTCAGATCAGAGAGAGTCTTTTTTTACATTTTAACCAATTAGATTTCACGAATGAAACTGGCAAACAAATGTGAGGCTCATTGTGCTTTCTGATTGGATAAGCAGCTTGAGAACCAAAACCAAATTATAACATAAATAAATTATAACTAAATCAGCATTACAAGAGTTATCAGTAAAAAATAGTTGATTTGAGCATGTCTACCTTGTATCTGGTATAAAAGATAGGTCATGTTAATTAAATTAAAACTAAAACATTTAATAAGCCTACTGTTCCTTTGAAATGCTTATTTCTGGAGCCTTCAACTATGGGTTGATAAAGTACATATACAGTGGACAGTTATTTTTAGAGTTTGAATATATGTCCAAACATAAAATACAGTGCAGTCTGTTGTTTTATGATGTGTGCTCCTTCAATGTGAGCCAGGATTCTTGGAGCCAGCCACCACTTCAGCCAGCTCTCCATTTATTCCTCTCTCCAGTGTAGTTAAAGGCAGCAGATGTAACGTGTTTGTTTGGTCTGCAGTGCCAGAGATAATGAAGCTTTGAACAATGTGCACAGTAAATCAAAAGGCCTTTTGTCGCTTCCCTTGGTGCAGTGTACAGCCGGGGTCACACAAGGGTCTATCTGAAGCATCTCTTTGAAGTTTCTCTGAGAGGCATACCTGCATACTGAGGAAGCACTCCACTCTCCTACAAAGGGCTGTGCCAGGCCTCAGCAATTTCACACAGTCAGAAAATTCAGTGCCTATCCAATATCCCCCTCCGAATGTCCAGATAGACTTGTGGTGCAGTTTCTAACTGCAATCATACCTTTGAGAGGTAAGAGAGTGGAGGGGTGAAAGGTCAAGTGTTTTAGTTTGGAAAGAGAACAAAAAGGCACCACAGGCCTTTTGACCCCCCTAAACCAAAACATTATTCTTTGTAATTGGGCAATATATAAAATTACTGTAGCCAAGAATGATAGAAAAACTGGGACGAAAAAAAGAGAATTAAGAACAAGTAGAATGTAAAGAATGCTTTATGCTTTAACATGATTTGAAAACAAAACTAATTTATAGACACATCCGATTCTGCAAAACAAAACAAAAGAAAAAACCCCAAAACAAAACAAGTGTCCAATCAAATAAATTTGAGATGGGAAAGGCTATATGTCAGTACTCAAATTTGATCATTCAATCTTGTCCAAAAAAATGGCATGGACTATATACAATTTTCCATTTTTATAAACTTACTATGACTACCCTGCTTTCTTTCACTGACTCACTGTTTCAAATGGCTTTACAGATTGTATTTGAATTGTCAGTGCCCCATTACATTTTGATCATACAAGTTGTCCCTACTACAGTCCTATGGCTCCTCCTTGTCATTCATATGGTAAAAGCCTTGTATTGGCTATAACCCTGCACCCTGCACTCAGGGGTGACCATGGAGGACCTGGCTATCAGCAGGATAACTCACACAGTGGGTGCTGAGGTTTGGGAGCTGTCACATGGACGGGTATTAAGATATAAAACATGACTTTATGCTCTAGTTGAGGATTTCATGGTTGCTGGTGGCATGGAGGGAAAGATGATTGCTTCCAGACGTAAGGAGGAGGGAGGAGGACACCCTCACAGAGTGGGGAGCAGCAGGGGTCTGTGGATGGGGGTAACTATGGTCTGGTCTCTGTGGACCTCTGGGAAGGACTTTTATGATGGAGGTTATTCTAACATGTGAAAAACGATGAATCAGGAAATGTAGCGTAAACTGGCTCCAGTTATGTGGCTGATGTGAGAACAAAAGTGTGGTCATATTTTGGCCATTTGGATTTTAGAAAGAGTAACAATGAAGACATGCATTGTTGAGATAGAGAAAACTCAAAACTGTCCCCTGGAGCCCTTTGCATTGTCCTATGTATAACTTGCAATGGGCAGGATTGCATAAACGAGTATAATTTGTTTCATTTATAAATTTCAATTTGAACTTTACACAGTTTTGCCATCAAGTGCCAAATTCAAATGAGTCTTTCATGGTTCAAATTAACTTGTTAACTTCACATTCTATTAAACAATTTGCATACACCCTGGTGTGCAGTGATTTTTTTTTTAATTTAGCCTTTTGTACTGATGGAACATTTCCAATAACCCAAAGCTTGAGAATGAAACTAAAATGTGTCTTATGCAACAAACATTTTGACTCTCTTTTCATTCAATGGAAAATGTCCTCATAACTTGACAGTGGTAACCTTATAATGTTTTTGTGTCTTGTTTTTAATCAATTCTATGAGAGACAAATGTTTAAGTTTGTATTTCCATTCCTACCAACTCTCTATTTTCTTAATATTGTCACACGTGTTTTAAATCTTCACCCAACTGTCAAACTTCTAGGTAAACACTTTCCTAAATCGGGCCTGTGGTGTTTCGCGCACAGCGGAGGAAATGACATATTGCTAAAATAAACCGCAACATGATTGGACAGGTGCTCTTCTGTGTACATGTCCTACATCTGCATCCTCTGGGACATCCCGTTTGCGATGTTTGTGCCTGTGTTTGGGCAGCTCTAGTGTTAGTTACTAGTCCCAAAATGTACATACCTCCATCCACTTGTTGGCCTTCCAAATGGGGCATCTCTGTACCCGACAGGACTTCTGAGTGCGCGGCCGCGGAAGGTGAGTGCACTGGTCGTCTTCCATTTTGGTTTGGTTTTGATAGACACAGACCACTTCCCGTTGCTTGGTGCCACGTCCACAACTCACTGAACACTGGAAAGTAAAAAAAGGTCTGTAAGTGGATGTAAAGCTTAAAGTCACAGTAATGCTAACAACAACTAGTATGCTAATCTGCACTTCTTGATAATTGGACGATAATTACACTCAGACAGCATACAGATATTTTGACCTCAAGAGCTATGTCTTTAAATTTGGTTTAAACGTGTATTGCACATTGACACACCAGTAAAATTAACTGAGCAGACTTGACATTCACTTCAGTATATTTTCTATCAATCAGCAAAGAAGCTAGGCTATTCTAGGCAAAAACAGCCTGTTGGGCAGCACAAAAATTGACCCCACAACCTTCTTGCCATATACAACTGTGTTCCCACTGCATTTTGGAAGAACAATTAACATACAGTACATCTCACCCACATGTTTTTTTTTTCCAATACAGAAGCCAATCTTTCAATCTGCAAAAAGTGCAATAACATTATGAATTGTCGTCTTAGTAACAGATTACAAAGACAAAAATGCAGATTTATTATATGGTATGGTACAGATAATGGACGATGGAAATCATAATAAATCAGAAACAACGTTCATGTGAAAACCTTGAAAATGGCTGGAGAAAAAAATATTCCAAACATTTCCATGAGGTCAGACAGTAACTAGGGCGCATGCTATTTCTGTGAGAGGGCACCCCAATACGGAATGAGTGCTGAATACAGTACACGTATTTTGGCATATTTTCCAGTCCAAATAATAAACATAATATTTCATTGTCCATTAATTAGGATAGCTGTGTGTTGCATAACAGTGACACATTATGTTTGTTGCTAGTACGTGCTAATGGCCGAGGGCATATAAAAATGTTTGGATTATAAAACCTGTAGACTATTTTGGTCAGATGTGGAAGAAGTCTGCCTTTGGGTATCTTATAACACACTATATAGGCCTAAATGCCATGTATTATTCATATTCATTAGCAATGATACCATTAAAGGAATGTTTTTGAGTAACAACTATTTCAGAAAGGTCAGTAGGACCAAATTATATTTATGATGTGAGCTACTAACATTTGTGATCATTCTAAAACTACACAGGAAATGTCAAATTTTGTCCTGTTTATGTGATCTTTTAGTATCCACACTTGTTCAAATTAGCATCTAGTTTCGATAGTAGTTTTAGTACAGAGTAGTATTAAATTTCCAAACTTTTGACAGTCCTAACTGCGATACCGTCACATAGTAAAGTATATTCTGTAATTCATTGGAAACACTGGACTGTATACGTTTCAATTTCGGATAAAGTTACAGTGTCTTCTTATTTTCTTTCCTGCTGGAGTTATCTTTGCAGAATCCATTAAAGGCACTTCCAGAGCCTGTTAAGTGTTGTTTGGGCACAAGTTAACACAGCACACATACGCTCCAAGTGCTTTGTAATTACCCAGGTATTTTAAACATAGGGCCCGCTCAGCTGACGACAAACATCAAAGCATCCCCCTGAGTGCAGGCAGATTCACATACCCGCAGCGCACAGGCAAAGAAATGATAACTAAAGCACTGGACTAGCAGAGAAACACACTTGTATAGCGAGGGGGGTTAGATGGGTTGGCCCCTCCTTTCCGCTGTAAAAGTAGAAGAGAGAAGGGAGGAAAAAAAACACACAGGAAAAAAGGAAATCGCAGCCATACGTGCCTCACTCCAGAGCTGAACTATATCTATGAGAAAAAGGCTATATATTGAAGCGCTCCTCCTACCAGCCTGGCGAAGATCATCTGTCAGCTATTAGTTAATCAAGACTGGGGCAGGAGAGCGGAGGACTGGCAGCGAGTGGGACAGGGTGCACGGGACAGGTCTGGCTTTGAGGAAGACGAGAGGGCAACAACGCAGGACCCTAGCTGCTTCGTCACAGCCCAAAGCACTTTAATCAACACCACACGCACTCAGGTAAGACTTCTCACTTACTTCTGACAGCTAAGATGCATTTCTGTACAGCTAATTTAGTTTTGTACTAGCTTTAAAGCTTTACTGAGAAACATTGAACAAGATTGATGTATTTAGGTGAATGTATTTATTCATAGAATTCAAATTTTAAAATTCTAAAAAGTATAGCAGTTTGGTTTAGTTGTTTATATCATAATCAAAATGGGTCACAAGCAAGTGTATTTTTGTGTCATTCCTAAGTAAAAATAAATAAAATTAAATAGGTAAAACACACAATGAGGGAGAAGCTGCGCTGATTGGCTGTGACAAGCTCAAGTTAATTTTAAAAAATAAAGTATTTCAAAGATCAGAAAGTCTTAAAATATTTACACTATATAATCCCTTGTATAATATTACTTTGGAATTGAGATACATTTGACCTCCCAAGTCAACCTCACAATTCATTTCACATGATTTGGAAGCTTAAAGGTCTTAAACTCCTAGATATTAAATGGATTACTATAAAATGGGATGACATAAGTTCTGTCCGTTTGGCACAAAGTTGAACTACAGCCAAACACTTTGTCAAGCATTTTCCACAAGGAAGGTATTAAATATGTGGGACGTAATAATTGGTTAAACTAACTCTGTACAACATGGTCTCAGGGAGATTTTAAGAATGAAAAGTTGGTACATGTAACAACATAATCCCTCTGATATCATATGCTCTTTTGAGATCCATATCTTTCTGCAGGACTGACAGGCGGCAACCTCAATGTGACCCCTCCCTCTGCTAACAGGTAAGCTAACACCACACAAGGAACACGTTAGGCATCCAAGACCTGAGTTTAAATATCTATCTTTCAACCAACATCGCGATCAGAGCAAGCCCTTATTACAATGTACCTTCACATAAGCAGCAGTCTCCAAAACAGTTTTACATGTGTTTCATTGAGAGCTGCATGAAAACAATTAAGCGCTATAATTGTGCTTGTAAAATGTTTGGATGGACATAAAAGCCGGGGTAACCCTTAAAACCAGACTTAATGGTGAAGCTATAAAAACAAAGCAAAACTAAAATAACATTACATTAACAACCTGGTTGTTTTCATTAGTGGAGGACGAACTGCATTTGACCCACAATCAGGGACATAGCAGAAGGCGACAGAGACTGTGGATCTGGGCCCCCATATTAACACTGAACTGTACCACATTTATAGTTATGTCACCCTAATTGGCTTTAATAAAGGCTAAAGATCTGATTCATTATAAACAAATAGTTTAGTAAGAATTATTCAGGCTTAGAAACTACTCACTTAACACATACTTTTTATTATGAAAATACTATATTTGCCGTAAACAACATATTAAAATGTTTAATTAGTTTCAGTTTCATTTTTGACACCCTCAGTCCCTGCTTCTCTTGCTCCCCGTGCTAAGTCACTACACCTTCAGAGTGCTAGCACGACACAATCAGCGTGTATTCCACTAATGAAACAGTGCAGGAGTTTCCTGGTTATATAGGCTTGTGGGCTGAGCATTGTACAAGAGGAGTGGGCTTGTACTGCTAGCCATATGGATTCGAATTGTGCCATAATTGTTACCATTATGGCTGTAAAAAGGAGATGCGATAAGATATAAATGCAATTTTCTACCTATTTGATAAAGATTCATCCAGAAATATATTGTATTAATTTGTTGTAATTGTTTTAATAATAATAATAATAATAAGCAGCATTGAAGATTGTGGTTAATTCAATAGAAATGCATATGGCATTGATAGGCTCATTCTAAATCACCAACATCCACTGCTGTGCTGTTAGTGCCTACAACCAAAACATAACAAGTCATTGATCTACAACTAATGTAAAGGTTTGACTATACAAGGGTTAAATTCCAGCAATGGCAAAAGCAAGTGCAGGATAATATGAGGCATATGGTGTCTGCAGTCAGTGTCTTCAAAGGCACAGAGCACTGACCTGGAGCAAGAAGAAATTCACAAACTGTAGCCTACACAGAGAGGAGTCTAGGAATAAACCATGTGTTTTTCTGTATTTTGTCAAGGGCTGAGGGCTGAAACATCACTCCCTGATCTTGTTGGTACTGGAGCAGAGGTAAGCAGCGCGATTATCAGAATCACAGTGTTCTCTAATGTTTCTTTAAACAGGACACGAGTCAATGAGACTGAACATCCAGGTTTTCAGAGGCACAATACCAAGAGCTGGTAAGAACAACATCAAAGGACAAAAGTTTGAATTTTTATACCACAACATTTTTTTTGCAAATATTCATGTAATATACAACAGTTTTTCAGACAAAAATAACCCTTGTTAGTAATTTTATGGACTAGAAAAGTTAGCACTTGTATATTCATAAAGTTAAAATTGAAAGGATCTGTACCCTATATTATTTGTATCAGAATGCCCTATTATTGCTGCCCATTTAGTCCCTGCTCTCACTAAAATGCTAAACCATGACAGAGAAACATCATTCTGGGATAGACAAAAAGAGTTCTTTCCTTAAGGTTCTCATCCATGCTTTATAAAATGCTGTCAGTTTTAGTTAATTCTCTTCTCGTTTCCCCAAATAGCAGCTTTTACAACATTTTAGTGTAATATTGTATACTTTATTGATACATTATTATTGGTTTCACACTGGATGCCCTTGCTGACAGCCTTCTCTGTTTATGCAGGCTTAGGAATGGGCCAAAGATTTCAAAGGATGGTGTCCCATGTGAGTGGATTGTATAGTCACAATCAATAAAACCTGAATCTGATTAAGAGATAAACATCTTGAAGTAGTTGAAAACAGATTAAAAACATTACCTCTGACATGAACAAGGCCACAATTGAAACCAGCACATTGCATTTTAATGTGATCCAATGTTGTTACTATTCAGTGAGAAAAGTTTCCTGTCTAGAAATGCTGTTTACGACCGACATCACAAAACCTGTAGCATGCGTGAATCATTTGTAAAAAACAGATTATGCTAAGATGCCAACGTTTGACTTTGCCATTACCATAGAGTTAAATAAACACACTATTGAGTAGACATATACAGTTTCCTCAGCCGTGTTTCCTTTTAAGTCAACACCACTCAGGAAGGATACCTCAAGCAACCATATGTCAACGAATGACAAAACAGCCCCAAAATATGTCCACGAAATTCCTGGCCTGGCTCATAGCAACATGTAAAAATTATGTTAACTACAGTGAAAGTTAAGGAGATTTTTTACAACTTAAATGTACAAAAATGTCAGTTTGATGCTAAATGCTACACAGCTGTGGTTGTAATCAGACATCACCAGGGAGTATGGGAAAGCTCAGAAGAATACAAGATCTTGACCCTAAGCTTGCCTCAAAGGAAAACTAAACATTAAATAGAGACATAAAAGTGTGCTGACATTTAGCCAAAAGAGAAAATGGTGTGTGTTCAGAATCCCAGAGGAAAATGTCAAAACTGTAGGACTTTAAAATGGGGCTCCACAGCTCAGTAATGGGACAAGGAAAACAAAAGTAATTCAAAAGTCAATTTATGATGGATGCATAGGTCACTTTCAAAGTATTTCTCAAAGTTCAATTGCAAAGCACCACTAGTATTTACTGCAATACTGAGAGCTGCAATCAAGAGATTCCTGTATTAGTTTTTCAGTTCATTTTTAAGTTAATGTTACTGCTCCCAGAGTTGTTTACAAAGTACACTACTACCTACTTTTTAAAGATAATGCAAATCTAATAGCAATTGCAAATCTTGTCAGAAAAAAAAAATTCCCCTGATCTGAAATAAGGCCAGTAAATAAAAAATGTGTTACTACAACTACACATGTACATAAAATACAGCATGGCAATAAATGAAGAAAAAAAGTGGTACAAAGTGTTTCCCCCTAAAACAGTAAGAGATTTTCAGATAATCAAATTGGAAGCAACAGGTAAATTAACCAGAATGTTAAAGGCTTAAGCAATTTTTCCGACATTTATCACTGCCACTCATAATAACAAAAACTCTTTTCCTCAGGCTCGCCGGCTCCATTTCACTCCATCACCTCGATAACAATGACAAGTCCAAATATCAGCGGGCCCCAGTGAGTCTGTGTAGGTCACATTATGAATCTCCATTTAAGCCCAAGAAGCAACTCCACAAGCACTCAGAAAGACTGCACTGACAGAGCTGAGGCAAAACAGACACCAGCGCCAATGTCAGAGTATACAGCTGTGCTCAGTATCAGCGCACGGGCCTGGGCTAGACCAACCTAAACGTTTCCAGGCTTTCACGCCCTGTCTTCTTTCATTTTGTCTTGCCACATCTGTCACTAAACAACAACTAGGAGATATCAGGTTGTTTTAGCTTATCCCAATGTGCTATGTAAAGTTCTGAGTTTGAGCTGGTTGGTGTTATCATGGTACACATATTTGACAGCACTGTGGAAAAGTGTAAGAAAGGTGTGATCAGTTTTTTTGCTAGTTTAATTTTTTTTTTTAATTTTGGTTGGAATCATGAAGGATTATAGTCTTTTCCTATTAGAAAGTGCACTATGGAACTTTTATGGTGGAGGGTCTGTCACCAGCTCGTCTCCATGGAGATAATATTGATTTGCCTGGAATCTTCCACAGTATATCATTAAACATATCTATTTTGGATTTATCAAATTCTAGGTGTTATTGCTCCTGATACTTGGGCCTCTATATGGATAGAGATAAGTTTAATACCATACTGTGGAACAGTCTAGGCAAAGTAATACCATCCCCATGGGGAGAAGCAGGTGAAGGTCCCACCATCAGAAATATTAGATTTGGATTTTAGAAGCAGGCTCTGCAAGGGTCTCTTGACATTTTCGGTTCAATATTGATACACCCATTGTTGCCTTTTGGCTCAGTACTGTGACATGAAAGTCTTTGTTAATGTATTCCAGTAAAAATTCTGAATGACAGTTCAAGATGGTGAGGTTTCAACAGCTTGACCTGGGGTTAAATTGTCACATAACATCTTACAACATGTGCTTGTCTTCTCCCTAATCCTTAATTGTTTGCCTTAAGCTTGACTTTTTACCCAGTAAATCACCAACTTTGCTTTCTCTTAAAGGCTCAAATGAAACACTATCTTTGGTCTCAAATTCAAACCAAAGCCGTGGCTAGATCCATGCTTTTTTCAAGGGGGGGACCACAGTGGCATATGGGCAGCATCTAGAAACAGATGTGCCAGGCCAAACCACCGCAAGTGACCCCAGGGTGACAGGGCTGCCCCGGGCCTGAGTCAAGTATGTCAAAGTGGGGCATGTGGGTTTCATTTAGAGCCTGATTGGTCCACAGATGCACCACTGCACCCCCCATCCTGTCACCCCCTCATCCGCAGCATGGGAAACCCGTTCCCAACAGGAAATGGTATGTTTTACTTAGCCACAAACAAGCATACATTCTTATAATGGAGCCCTAATTTATCACAGTCTTCTTGTTGATATTTAAAATGTGTTTTTGAGGAAGTTTCCATTAGTTAATGATATTTGCTATTCCTAATGGTATGTTGTGTTATCATGTCTGACTGTGCTCTTTATGCTGTAGTATATGTCAAATAAATGTGGTCATTGTCTTGTGTCATTTCTTTTCAATGTTGCCAAAAAAAAAAAAATCATCAATCAGTCAATCAATCAATTAATCGATTTTGTTAGGATAAACAAAATATTTCAAAATAATTAAAAACAATGTGAGGAATCTTACAACATACAGAATGGATAATAGAGTATGACTGAGAGGTTGGAGCGGTTTAGAGAATGCCACCATTGGATGAGGCCACTGCATAAGGTAAGATCTGTCAAACTATGAGACATATGATGGCAATGTTATGTAACTAAGATTTAAGCCTAATAACTGTTTGTTTATGTATTGTATAATTTTAAATGAGGTGCAATATATGACAAAGATGAAGCTGTCAGAAATAAAATACATTTTATGGAAAATAAGAGTAATACAGTTATTTGTTGACCGATGCACATTTATGGTGATGTTACTTTGAAATCTTACAGTAAGAGTTTGAAGATGAAAGGTAACTAAATAACATTAGCATTATGTTTATAAGATTGTTATGTTAATCAGTTTTAGTATAATTCTTGCTAGTCTGAATTAACACTAATTGCTGGTATGGTGTAGTAAAAATGTGTGACTCTCATGCCAAACACATTACAGAGAGCTCCATTATCACAATGGTAAACAGATGTGCCAAACTGGGCTAAAGTTTATTTGAAGCATGCGTTTGAAAAGTTATTTTATGCCTTATTAGACACAGCTATGTGCAGACATGGAGAGCATATATAAGTATACAAGTATGTCGATTTAATAATAGGTCACATGTCAAGTTCTCTTTAGACTTCTGCTGGTGAACTAACGCAAACCTCTGGGCTGGAAAGTTTTACTAATAAAGTCATATTTTAACTATTGTACTCCATGTCTACTGTTGTCATTGATGACATCTAAATAGATAAGGAGCATGCATTGCAAAAACAACACAAATGTCACATTAATGTTTCTTTAATAATATTTACAACAACAAGGCTAAATCAACAGGTAGGATTTTCTGTTTTTGTTTTAGAAATAAATAGCAAAATAAAACATTAATAAAACAACATATGAAAAGATAAGGCAACATTGAGATCTTGGCATTTGTGCAAAATGGGACTGTTTTTTTGTTTTTGTTTTTATTTTTAAGGAAGGACTGTCCTGTCTGAGACATCA
Organism: Periophthalmodon schlosseri; assembly: GCA_000787095.1. Classification (NCBI taxonomy): domain Eukaryota; kingdom Metazoa; phylum Chordata; class Actinopteri; order Gobiiformes; family Gobiidae; genus Periophthalmodon; species Periophthalmodon schlosseri. The sequence continues at coordinate 18,128 of JACM01075174.1, read as the reverse complement.
AAATGTTTGTGATTTTTACTGCGGTTACAATTTCCTAAAATATGCTTTGATGCAAAAGTTCACATTCTAATCACAACACAGAGTAGTATTATATTCTGTGAGGACAACACCTAAGCTAAGCACGTGTCTACTACCGGTAAAATGGAAGTCATGTTGCTCTTACAAACCCACTAGGAGTCAATAAGTCAAAGCATCATGAAACAAAGCATGTGAAAACTGTTCTGTTACATAACCATGTGAGTGAGAAAGTGCCATGAATTTGGGAGAGTTACTTTTCAAATCCACTTAAACAACGAAGAGGAAGTGACTGGCACTAGAGCCATAGTGGTTACTTATAATGGGCAAAAAGATCATTACTTTTGGTTTCATAATTATGACTGACCATGTTAAAGCTGCAACAAGGAAACAAGTTGTAAACAAATAAATAATAGTTATGTCTTGAATAAATCCTTCAATAGTACACAAACTGGCCAAAGGAATAGCGGAGGAGGTATCTGTGTGCTTTGATTGGTATAACACAAATGTGCCAAAGAGCCTTATTCTGAAGATAATTGCCGCAGACTGCACCACACTGTTACAATTACAATATATGATACAGCAATGTTTGCATAGGCTCAACACTATAGCTAGTATAATGGCGAAATAGCACCTAAAAGCGATGTGTCACAGATATGAGGTTGGTGATGTTTGTGCATTATTGTTACAGGCTATGGCTTTACCCACAGGTTAGTACATTATGCACCACAAAAACTAAGGTATCACTTAGAGAGAAGAGTACTATTTTCAAGAATGAATGGTGGATACTAATTTAAAAGGAATATTATGTAACTTTTCTGGTGGGCTGTCCACTACCTTTTTGTCTCCATAAATATGTTATTTATTTGCCTGGAAAGTTTCACAGTATGGCATTAAACTCATCGGTCTTGTAAAAAAACAACAACAAAAAAAACCAACTTGAAAAACATGCATTCTTATTGTCACTGTGGTCACCTTTTCACATATCTGCCCTGTAACTTGGCCTGGTGGTGTAACGTGCCAGTCTCTATGCAGATAGATAAGTTAAATGCCATACTACTGAACATTCTAGAGAAAGTAACAACATCTCCACAGAGACGTGCATATAGCGGACCTGCCGCCAGAGTTACACAGTGCACCGTTAAACTGTATGAAAATGCTTCTATTTTAAATTGAATATTACCACGCTTTTTAAATTTAACAAAGTGATACAAATATTTTCCTCTGTACAAATTGGGTTTTTTTTATAAAGATAAACGAGAGGTCTGACTGAGAGAGCACCAACAAAAAAATTAAATACCATATAAAAACTACCTACTTCAAAAATAAACTCATAACTGTACAAAGAATCAAACATGATCAATAAAGTCATAATATTAACTCTTATACACAAATGTACAATTGTGTACTTCTGATACAAGTGGATGACAGCAATAACATCAAAACATTTACTTCACTAAACAGATGAAATAAATATTTCCAAAGTTTTGCCTTATGAGATATGTCACAGTGGTGGACATCAATGTCCAGAAATATATAGCCTGATAGCTAATACATGCTGCAGCCCAAATGTGTTTGGAATCACCCTACATATATGTGAAGCAGCATTTTGTTTCTTTTTTAGATTAGCACCTTTCTTGGAAGTCTACATTGCCTGACCAAGGCCTGCTAGTGGTGTTTTACAGTAAACCCAGTGTTCAGCTCATTAAGCTACAATTTTGGGCAGTATTAACACTAGCAGACAAGAGGTCTGAGCTCATTTAGATCCTGTGCCAACAATGGCATCTAAGAGAATAACAGTATAAAGGTAAGGTAGTACTATCGTACCGGCTTCCATGGTCTGCGGTGCCAGGAGGCGGAGCCTGGGCAGGGCTGCAGGTTGCACTGCTCCATGTCTGGGGGCTTGTCCAGCACATCACAGTTGTATTCATTCAGCCTTTGACCATTGGGCCTTTGGCACACCACCAGGCGTGTTTTCCTCCCCCCTCCACAGGTTTGAGTGCACTGATGGGTGAAAAACAATGACATGTTTACTCGGTGTTATTATGCTGAGGGTTATTTCTTAAGTCAAAGTCAGCCTTACTTCTCCCCAGCTGCCATAGTTCCAAAGTGGGCAGGGTCCGGAGTCACAGCTTTTGGACTCTGCAGGTTTAACCCTTTCATCACAGTAGCTGTTGCTTCGCCCATCAGCATCCTGACACACCACCACTCGCCTCTGAAAGCCTCCTTCACATGTACTTGAGCACTGGAGACACAAAGAAAAACTGTAAGATTAAGATAAACTTTATTATCCCCAAGGAGAAATTTGTCTTGAGCTCACTGCCTGCAGCTTAAAACACAGTTACACTCACACATCACACTATGATCAAACAGTCAGAGCTCATCAAAAAGAAGAAGACAAATAAGTGTCCATTATTAATGTCCATTGTCCATTTGTAATTCATAATGCCATACTGGCATTATGAACGCTATTTTCACTTTTAATAATAATGAGAACTTTTTGCCTAACTGAAGTAAAAAGTCTCATAGTATGTACAAACAGATTTGCCTTACTTCCAAACCACAACAGTCACCAAACAGCATTGTAGCTCTATAAATGTTTTATGTCTCATATCAAGGCACAGTTTGGTTGTGCTGCTAAACATTATCTTGGTGAGATGGAAAACATCAGGCGCGAAGGACAGTCTCATAGACTGAGCAGTACAGCCTTGAACAGAGCAGTAGGTACACTCTGCATCCAATTAACATGACACATCTCCAGTGTCAGCAGGGGTGAGCACACTCAGTGCCCCGGTGTGAGGGAGGCTGACTGAGCTTTAACAGCACTGCCTTTGGTCAGCTTCATTACATGAGATTTACCAGCGCTTTTGCTGCACGGATCACATCTGAACAATGGGCCTCTTATGAACTTCAGAGGAAGACTCCTAAAGCCTATCCGACAGACATATCAATGAGTCTAAAGGAAAGGAAAGACCTGCTACTATCCTTCAGTGACTTCTACAAACTAGGAATGTAACTTACAATATTATACAATATTATTTAATCCAGTAGGCTACGGTGGAATTGTACCAGTATGTGCTAGCTAACGCAAACCCCTAATAGACTGTATACATTCTTCAGTCTTTGTACACACTGGAGTCTATCCCTTGGCGCTGTTCCTAAAATGCATTACCATGTAGGGCCCCATAACATATGCAAAGTGCAAATGTTCACAAGAACGCGTTTACACATAAGGATAATGTAGGCCATCATAAAAACACAGAGAGTGACCTACATATGCATGATGAAGAAAACTGCATTCATTACAGAGCATTACAGACATTCGCAATGACTTACTGCTCCCCATGGCCCTGTCCTCCATTGGTTGTCTGCTGAGGGCACGTTCCAACTGTTGTGACCAGGATGGCGTCCCGGGTCATGGGGGTATCCGTAGGGCTGGTCGATGCGCTGGCGCTGGTACACAGAGGGGCAGGGGGCAGCAGTGCAGTCTTGTTCTGAGGAGGGCTTCTCGTCTGGGTCACAGAAAGACTGATCCACTGGACGATGGTAGTTTGAGCACACCACCTGCCTGCTGGTTCGACCACTTCCACAGGTCACTGAACACTACAAAGATAAGACAAGGGTGAGTTTTAGGTTAGAAGAAATCAGAGCAAATCATAGTGAATATGGCGGAGCTTCACAGGATTCACCATATAACAAACAAAAACCTCTGGGCTTGGAGCTGTTGCATTCCTCCCTGAGCCATGAGTTGGGACGCCCCTTATGTCCTCAGAGACATTCCACATTTTAACCATAATTAAAATCATTTTACATCCATATCAATTATTTTGGGGTCCTTAGACAACCCCACTTCCCACAAACTGCAGGCTAATCAGTGCAACTCCGGTCTTAACTGTCTGACATCCCAGCTGTACCAAACAGCCATTAAGTTCCAGGAAAAGTGCTCTCCTTGCATAAAAAAGATTTTAAAAAACATCTGTATTGATTGGACACAGTGTTGTGGTTGTTACTCACAGTAGACCACTCTCCAGCACGCCACTGTCCACAGGGGCTGAAGCACAAGGAGCTCTCCGGGGGGCGGGGCAGGTGAGCACAGTGAGATTCGTCAGCCACGCCTCCCTGGGCATCTCGGCAACTGACGTAACGGGCACGCTTCCCTTTGCCACAGGACACCGAGCACTGCAGACAACAAAGGTACATTTAAGTTAAGTGTCTAGACAATGTGTTAAAGAGGTTGCAATAATGCTGCAACCTGTTTAATTAAAGGGGAACTAAATGTTAAATTCCTTTTTTTTCACTACTAAGCCTTTTTTTATGCTTAAGAACAAACTGACTTGACTTGTTTTTTGTAACATTTTGCACATGTGAGTTTCCTGGTCAATTTTGTTGTGGCAAATAAAGCACCTGACCACTTAAAACTAATCTTGCTTTTATTCCACAATGGTTTTGTGACACAATGGAAAACAAACAATAATCCCTGAACTAAAAGATCTTTGAATCTCTTGTCAGAGGTCTCTTGTCAGAGGTCTCTTGTCAGAGGTCTCTTGTCAGAGGTCTCTTGTCAGAGGTCTCTTGTCAGAGGTCTAAGCATTCTGAAGAATTCTAGTTTTGATCTTTCATCTCCTGGTAAACATGTAAGCTTTTGTATAGACAATATAAGTTATGAAACAGCCTTCATGCATAACACTAGTTGTTTAACTGTTATAGTATTGACCAATTGAATTTCATTTAAGCCCAGCTCATCACAGCTTAATGTTACCTTGTCGCTTTATACTTTTAGTTTATGTCTGCATTTATTTTTACAATTACTATTATAATTTAAAGACAAACTTGTTCACCTACACTGATAGCTTTTAGAGTTTTGTCTTGCTCAGTGTTGGTCTCAGATGACTTCCTGATCAACTTTTACCTATAGGTGCACTTCCTTAATTTCAAAGAAGACAGCAAACATTTGTGACTGGATGAATACCTAATGCAATCAAATGGTTCCAGACATAATGGGAGTGCTAATATCTTGGTGGTATCAATGACACCCTAAATACCCTGATTTCACACAAACTGGATGGCAGTAGTGTACATGTGTGTTTTTGGACCACACTGACGCTGGCCTCTTTGACATGTGAGCTCACACCGACTTTAGAATTGACAGACAGGGATTCAATCTTAGAAACCGTAGACTTGTGTTTAGATGAAATCTGGTTTTCATTTGCAGCCAGTAACAATGCAAAAGTATCAGGGAGACAGAAGGGCCTCAGAGTAGCAGACAGCAGAGCCAGTGTATGTGGGTATAAATGTTCTAATGCAGTAGGGGGTAGAAGAGACAATGCCAGACAGGATCAAGGCTCAGTATAAAATGTCCTCTCAGGAAGGAATGCTAGGATGTAAACAATATAAATGTTGCATGCCAACTTTATACTGGTGAACACAGGAAACAATGGCTGCTGGATCATAGTGATATATGAAATGCAGACATGGAGAAATATACATACTTTGTCATTTTTTTAACGGATTGCCAGAGTCTCGAAACCAGAATGCAATCATTCTCCAAAGCAACTCATGTCAATAAACAATAGCATACATTGTCTAGTAATAAATGCACATTGTAGCTTGCTGTATGCTTGCTGTAAAATCTTTTAAACTGTGTGTGGTGAATTCATAATTTGTTCTTACAGCAGTCCAAGAACCATATCTCCACTGGGTCAGAAGCTGGACTGAGTTGTCTGGACGTGGGGTGCTCTGAAGAGGGGAGGCCCATGGACATGCTGGCATCTCACAATCCTACATACAATGATAACGTTATTATCTTACATTTTGAGTTTTCCCATAGCATGAATGTGACATATAGATATTATAAATAATCACCTCTAAAATATATGTACAGTATATTAAGGTAACCCTAATCCAGACATCTGTGATAGATTACATAAACCAGGTTCAGTAGTTCACAGAGGCTTTAGTGCCCATGTCTGTCAAAGAACTCCTAAAACGATACAGCTAACAGTAGAATGTGAGACTGTATTGGAAACATCTAAATGTATAGAATTATTGCCTAACAGGAAAAGACGATATCATCTCTGGTTCAGTAAAAAATGTATGGATATGATAAATTTGAATGCATTTTTGGGGTTTAAACATTTTGACAGGCATGGCTTTCTCTACTTCCTTAAACATTCAATGTATAAACTTGAGAACGAGTCCAGTTGTTGCACCTGACTGTCTCTGGGTCTGGCAGCAGCATTGCACTCCCGGTCATCCACTGTGTCCCCATAGTTTCCTGAAACGCATCGGACAGCTCTCATCTGATAGCCGTGGCCACAAGTCACTGCACACTGCAGAAAAGAAAAAAAAATAGTTTACTACATACCACACTATTATTTGAGAAAGAAATTGAGAAAACTAGTTAAAACAGAGAAACTTTTTTACTTTGGTCATCGGGATTGGATTTGCAAAATATGTTTAAAAAGTAAGATTTCACCTTGTAAATAACTCCAGAAGCATTAACATTTGAGAGAAGACTGAAACATGAACTGCTAAACTAATCAAAGAATCTCATGAATTTCAGAAGATATTTGAAAAGGTCTAAACTACAGGTACAATGGTTTTTTTTCTATTAAACTGAAAATTTCATTCTTTGCAGAAGACATTCATCCCAATAATTGTAGCCTTTACTATTTGTATAATTGAGCCATCTCAAATTGCAATTTTGATTTGATTGCAATATATCAGGTTAAGACATTAGACAGATTAAATGCCTGTGTACTTTAAAGAATCGATTAATAACTTTTATTTTTAGGCATTTGTCATTGAGTAATTTTTGTATTTTCTTGATTAATTTTTTAAATGTGTTTTTAATTTATAATTCTGTTGTGATTGTAAAGCACTTTGGAACTTGTTCAGAAAAGTGCTATAGAAATAAAGATTATTATTATTATATTATTATAGTTGTCATCTGACTAGAGATAACAGATTTGTCCCAATTTTCCAGGCTTGAGGAAGTCTTTACTGAAGACTTTACTGAAGTTAGACTTATGTCAGATGAACATGCACACACACACTCCAGCATTTCTAATTGCACACCCTAACCCTTTGCTCAATTTCTTTCTAAAATTAAGAGCAACCATATTTGAGAGCAGAAGAAGTGTAACCAGAAAAGTTTATTTGAGTTGCAATTTATAATTACACAGGCATTAACAAGCTAATATCTGTACCAGCTTTGCAAATAAAACTATGTGTCTCAATGCAAACACATATGGGAGGGCATTAAGCCTGTGTCTATAAAGGACATCCATTCATATGTGTTTTAGTCATTGACACCAGCTAGGCTAACGGTGTCAAACCAGCACACTTGGAAACTATAGGAAGCTATGTGTTTGAGCCGTGGGGTCAGGTTTAGTCTGACAGGATATGAGACTAAAGTGAAAGCACCGAGGAGGAAATAGCAGCTGGAGCTAGAGCACACTCCTGCCTTACGAGCTACTATATTGAGTTACAAATACACACAAACATGAAATATACACAATCTCTCCCAACACACACATATGCGCACACAGTAAGCTATACAGACATGAGCCACACATGAAACCCATTTCCTTTGTCAAACTCTGCCTTAACCCAAACCTTGGTGTGTCAGAGGAATAATATTGTAAGGTGTAATTTGTGGGACTCACCGCTCCCCAGACTCCAACCTGCCAGGATGCACACTCCGGCAGCTCACAGCTCCCCACAGACGGAGGTTTACTGGACTGGTCACAGAGGTGGTCACTTAACTTCTCCCCTCCAGTCGGCATCATGCAGGAGACTTGCCTGTGTCTCATCCCTTTGCCGCAAGTCACTAAACACTAAAACCAGAAATGGACATGAAGGGTTTTCATAAGGAGCTAACTAGAACTATTAGCTAACTATTAATCAAACTAATTCAATTGGAATTCAGATGCCAGACCACCTGTATTAGTTTCAATCTGCATGCAATATTAGCTAGAAAACACCTGTACAGTGTGTAACTTTTCTGGTGGGTATGTCTCCATTATTGCTTTGCTTTTAGTGTTCCAGAATATGGCATTAAACATATCAATCTAGTATTTTTTTTTTTTAATGGTGGTTCTATAGGTCAAAGATACCTTGAAAAACATGCATTCTTGCTGTAAGCTGTAGAAGGTTGTGAAAACTGTGATGTTACTTTTTACTAATGTGTGTCTCTTACCTCGCTCCATTCGCTGACAGTCCATTTGGGGCAAGGCTGATCATTACAGATTTCAGTGACTATTCTTTGGAACTCATTGCAGTCTCTATCCACAAGCCGGCGACCCAGGTTGTTCATACAATACGACTCTCTGCTTCTAGTCCCGCGTCCACATGTCTTTGAGCACTATATAAGAAATCAGATGTAAGGTACCAAAGTCATGAACAGCATTTTATTTTAAGTAATGAGCAAATAATACCTGTGACCATGCACTGTACTGCCAGCTCTTGAGCAGACAGTCCCCGTGGCAGGGCTCTCTGGTCTGAGGTTTGGATACTTCTGTGCAGGCACTGGACTCTGCTCTTTGAGTCTGCCTCTTCGTCTGACTGTACTTCATACAATGGACATCCAGCGTGCGGTAACCTGGGCCACATTTAGCTGAGCATTCACTTTTGCCGGCTATATGCCACCTGGAATGAAAAAGTTGAGGTGTGTAGAATTATGCTTATGTCAGATCTTCACATCAGAATTTTAATCTGACCAGAGCACGGCTGAAATGGATAAGACAAACTTGAGAACTACTAGAGTGTAACACAGGTACACTAACCCAAAATACACAAAAAATTATATGAAAATAGGGTGGGAAATTTCACAATTTTCGATGTGATTTTACCTTGTCTTTTAAAAAGCATATCAAAGAGGTTTTCAATATTAATTTCCTGAACATAAACAAGACCGACTTTTAATCAGTGCCATTTTATGCAAAAATATTTTCCTCCAAAGAGTGAACTCTGCTACAACAACCTTACTGACAGAGGATTGGCTCTAGACCTCATAGTAAAAAGACCTGATCATATCACTGACGGCTAGAATCTCGATTAAAACTGCACAGCCCTATATGAAAATAAAATACATTTGCACTGAAATAATTCTGTGTTTTCATTCCCACCTGAGTTCACAGTCAGTGTTGCAGGGCTCCGTTACAGCGACTGGTCTTGGTAAATGTTCACATCGTTGGTCTGATACCTCGAGGTGATCACTCTTACGCACACACACGGCCTTTCGTCTCCTCTCACCTGTGGGAATAAAAACACAAGGAAAAATGAGACCCAGTTTAAGCACCATTACTGCAGCTAGTCTATCATCAGCAAGCGTTTGGTGGTCTATTTACCAGTTCGCACTCTGCACTCTGACCCACAGGGCTTGACCAGCTGCTACGTGGGTGACTGACTAAGTTCTAGTAAAGAAATTGGAGGGGCTTAACTGGGTTACAGGGCCAATGGGAAGGTGTTAGACGATGTGATGTAGGCAGGGTCATTTCAGGGTCAGTATGAGACATTTAAAGACAATGAATAATGGATAAAAGTGTTGAATATAGTGTTGTCAAACTACTCAGTACCAATTTTGATGACCACAATAATAAAAAAAATCTTTTTGAACAGTAGGCTAACTTTAAAATAATTGTACTTTCTTTTTGTTACGTGGTCTTTTTCAAGTTCTGATAAAGTTCATGATAATTCTGAACAGTCAAATTTTGTCCTGTTTATGTGATTTAAAAATGTAGTAACAAAGTCTGATAATAATTTTATCCTGATTAGTATATGATTTTCAAGACTTTTGACCACCCTAGTTGCATATTTGTGTTTTTTATATTCACCAGTAATTTCCCGTTGAGATTACAAACTTCTTTTTCAAATGATTCCAGGCCAAGGAAGAAGTATACACCAACAAGTATCACAACATTCAGACAAACACACATTCTGTAAATTATTAGCTATAGTAAAACTGAGGTCTTATCCCAGAGAACATATTGAAATATTTTATCACACGTTAAACCCTTCACACGTTAAATCCTTCACACTAAGTTACACCTGAATAGTTATTTTCATTAATCATTAAATTATTTTTACTTTTTTTTACTTTTTTTGAAAATCATCCCACCTTTTGCCTTGTTAATGTATATGTAGTCTATTTTACACCCCGTAGTGCAGCTTTACTACTTTCCTAACAGCCATAAGACGCCGGCCCATACCTTGACAAATGCGATTGCACTCGAGCCAAGAGCCTAAAGGATCCCACAGAAACTGCTCCCTGTGTTGCTCAATGGGAATATTGAAGGAGTAGCGCACATCTGGGTTGTAAAGGTTTCCCACACACAGAACCTATGAAAGGGAAAGCAAGGTCAGATAAGTTAAAAGGACTTACCTATTTTGTCTGTGTGTACCTGTTTTGTCTGGGTTGTCAAACATGGTCAAACGTGGATTTGGGTGAATGGCGCTACCTGTAAAATGAGCTCCTCTTCTATGCGGTCTGTGCAGTTGATTCGTTCGACTTTGGTGTCAGATCCACTGTATTCAATAACTGTTCCCTTGAAGGTGATTTCCCTTTTGAACATGGCCACTACAAAGTTTCCATTTAGAAGAAAGTTGGACTTGCCATCAGATAAAGCTGCAACCACAAATACACAAACAACATGTCAAGGGCAAACTTCTGCATAAGTGATGACTGTTTAAGGTGGTCCAGCACTATTGTCTAAACAATGTGGAATACATCACTATTACATAAACATTATCAGAGTTGCCAGTGTTGTTGCTGTGCGATTGTTAGAGGGCATATGCGAAAAACCTCTAAATTGGTGTAATTTGGGCTTAGCCTGTGTGACTGACATTGAACTGTAAGCACAAGTTATTCACTAGTGCAAAGCAAACAAGTACATAAACATCCAGATACGGTCCACTGCATGAAGTGAATAATGACCACATTTTCAATACCTCAAAACATATGCTTCTCAGAAAAATGCACTTAATTATATTCTTTGAGAACATACCAAAACAATGTATGTGATTAGTTCTCTAGTCACAGTGCTGTTTACATTAGGGTCTGCTGCTCTTCCACAACACTAGCCCTTGGCTTACTGAGTGTCTGAGAAGATCTGACAGTAGACTGTGACAGTGTGTTTCAGTAGTATAGGACCAAGAGTAGATAGTTGATAGTTTAAATTACACAGACCTTTAAAACATATTTTAAAGTTGTTGATGACATTGATTATGTCAGTAAAGCTTTATTTGTATGCTTGCCAGTAAAGATTGTCAGGGCAGTGACAATGGCAATCTTGTTGGGAGTCCATGGATAAAACATGTGATACAAAGGGGTTGAAACCTCACAGCTGGATTATCATTTATGCCAGTTGCATGACACTATGTTAAATTTTAAATAAAATCAAATCTTAAATCCATGCTTGCGACTAATAATACCCATGGACAAGTAAAAGAATATTCAGCACACAGTTCACAGAAGTGTATGGTTTACATACAGAGGCTGATTCTCAACACAGTAACAGAGTGCACCTGCCACTGCCCTATATGATATTTGACAAAGCATCCAAAATTCAAACCAGGCTTATGACTGACATAGTCACATTCAATCACATTATAGCCAGACTTTCTCAGACCAGGGTGTGAACAGGACCAGATGTGTTTTTGAGCTGAGAACACCTTGATACTTGACAGGAGCCAGTCTAAAGCCCATGTAGACAGTCTCTCTCCTATTCTAAGACACCCAAACACACTTGGTACCCCTGTCTCACCCTGGATCCCTATATCCACTTTCATGCAACCTGGGTACCACATGTGTCTAATTAGCACCTATTGCTGCCTCATTTATCTTTCCTAGAAGTTGACACTCCATTTGCTTTCCTAACCAAACCTCTTTGCCATAACCATATGCACCAACGCCCCTCGTGGTTTCCTTCCACAAATTTCCTTTTCTTTATAAAAAAAATCTCAGACAGCTCACTTTGTTTTACCCTTAGTCTAGGTCACCAAGCCTGGGTGGTTTAGAATCTCATGAGGAGATAATGGCATTAACTTGAAATGAGTGGAAGTGAAGGCCAGTGATATATACTATGTCTTATGAGCCGTTTCTGCTTAAAGCTAAGGATGGCTTTTCTTAAGCAAACATGTAATTTGATACTCGCTGCTTCAAACCACATCCTTGAAATGACAAAGTGAGCTCACCGAGGTAGTTGTCATCTTCTGGTTTTCCGGAGTAGCTGACTTGTTTGATATCAATGTTGGTGGCACCGGCCGGGATCCTCACAACGGTGTTATAACCTAAAAAAAAGTTTAAATACATGTTAAATTGTCTACAAAAAACAATGAATGATCTGAATAATTGTGCAGATATGAACATTGCAACCTTGAGCAACTCAATGTCAAGGCAGATTCAAGAAATATCAGGGAATTATCCATGTTTGCAATAATACAATTTAGTGCTAAGACCTGAAATCAAAGTTTAAGATAGCAACCAATCTCTCAAAATGATAAAAAAGTAAAAATACTAAATGTACTAAATGAAAAGTTAGTGTCTTTGATCCAAATATCATAAAAACACACAGACCCCTGATACCCTGCATAATGATCAATTTCAACTATTTCTAAAAAAAACAAAATTTGACTATAGTAATCAAAACACCATTTCAGTATGATAACCTTTAGTAAAGGCATTTCCATTTGAGGAACCCAAGTCAAGAAAATCTGACACTGGGGATTCACAAACTACAAAAAGCTTCAATGTTCTTAAGTATTCCACTGAGAACCATGTTTTAGCCTCAGAGGAGCGACCGTCAAATGATATGTAATTATTCCATGGACTTACCTTTGGCCTGTAATTACTACACTGGCTCTGTTGTCCCATGATAAACGAACACAAAGAAAACAAGTAAGCTTATAGATGAAGACTGACAGGGAGTTTAGTGGTGAGTGGTAAAGGAACATGGGAAAGCCAAAAGGTGAGACCAGAATTATTTTGAGACTTGGGACACTATAATTATTTTGTGCTGAATTTAGCTTTTCACTGTGGACAGAGGGAAGGGTTGGCATAAGATTAGCAGCTTGGCACCTTGAGCCACTCGGGGGCAGCACTTGGTTTGCTACTGCGTAGTTTGGTAGTGTCATTTATCAATGAATAAACTGCATTTTTTAACAAACTTAATAATATAATCCAGCATACACCGATTTGAAATACATCTATTATTCAACTGCAGTTAACAGCGTTTCATTCTGTTGTATAGCTTCAGAAATTTAACCTTGTTCTGTTGCTAAAAAATACCTACACAACATTACACATTAATATACACATGCATGTTTTCAGCTTTGTCAACTGAAAAGTCTCAATGAACCAAACCCTAGGGACACAAGTAACACTTCATAATAACTACATCTTCATTAGCCCTAATAAAGCATGAACAAAGACTTAATTGATAAAGATCAATTTAAAAAAAAAAAAAAGAAAGATCAGTCTTAGTAACTACTTTAGGGGCTTAGGAGTTGGGGTTAGGGCATTAATTAATTCGTTTCTAAGCCTGTATCATTCTTTATAAACTATGTGTTCATTATGAATTAACTGCTTGTTCATGCTTTATTAAGGCTACTTAAATTAAGTTATTATAAAGTCTTACCAAACCGCCATCTTTAGGAAACCCACTGTCCACGCCGTAGCCCTGAGAGATCCCTGCAGCTTAGCCCCTGACTACATTACAATCCTCCTCCACCACACAATGACCCGTGAATGAATAGTAAACACACCACTAAAGAGAAAAAGTAAGGCAAAAGCTGCACTTGAGGAATGCCAGGGTTCACCTCAAACTGCTTTATGGTAGTTGGAGGGCCGATGGCGCTAATTGTCAGCCTTGCTTCCATCAGTCTAGCCCAGGAAGCTGTGGCTACATAATGAATAATGCAATGTAATGCTCTTTTCTTTAAAAAGATAAAATATTACACACTACAAACTCATAAATAGACCAGTACACAATGAGGTTCTCCATCTAAACTACACTGAGTCATAACAAAAGGATAATGTGAACAAAACCAATTAATGGCTTAACCAATACACGACTTAGCATACAGCACCAATAATACTTGGCCCATAATTTGAGAAATGGTGCATTGTAACTTATTCTTCACAGAGTTAGGAAGTGTTTACTTCTCCAGCAGCTATTAGTAAAGATTTGCAGACAATTGTGTAGGCTTGTTAAACATATTATCTATAATCGTGCATCTCCCTTTGAACTTTTTTCATTGCATCTGGAAAGGTTAAAATGGGCAAACAGCTCACAAGACAGATCCCAGAAGCACAGGGACATACTCCAAGTCATCTTTACAAGGATTACACCATTTCTATTCAAGATGTGGCTGCTTGCTTTAATAGAGTCTTGCAGTCCTTACTGGTAAACACATGCGAGAGAAAACAGATGGATGGGGACGGTACGCTGGACTCTGTGCCAAAGTAAAATAAAGAGGGACCACACCCGGGGCTTTTATGCTAATGCTTCTGAATTTGGCAGGCTTAAAAGGGTCAGACGCAATCAGGATTTGGCATTCGCTGGCAACATCCATTAAGGAGGAGAGTTGAAGGAGGTGATGTCAGTTTTCTGATAATACTGAAGGAGTGGACAGAAAATTGTCCTGAAAAATGCAATATTTCTCTTGTTGTAGAATAAATAGAAGTTATTCCTGAAAGTCATCCTCAAAGTGTTACCAGACATGACATCAGCTCCTAATATGAAAGGCATGTGAGCAACTGAAGTCCACCATGTGTCATGTATATCAAAAGATTATGACAATGTTGTAATGCAGTACCTTTTATGAGAGCATATTTGAAATTTTTGTTGACAGTGCAGCAATGGGTTTTCTGCATATATATAATAATAACAAGGTAAGACACATATAGCCTACACAACCCCATGGAAACGAGAATTTGATTAGCAGTCCATGCCTGATGATAGAGGCAGGCAGATTGGTCATCTTGGGAAAAATGGATTGGGATCTCCATCTGTGATACTCAGGACAGGTTCTCTGGAAGCTGCTTCCTGACCTCTCAGGATCCAATAGGAACATTAGACCTCTACGAAGACCCTCTCTGGTCCTGGGCGATGCAGGTGACCGTCAAAGTCCTGGATAAGCAGGCGGGTGATGGGGTGAGCTGGATCTAAGACTAAAGGATGGAGATTGAAGAAGGAAAGATCTTCCGAGCAACAAAGACGTCCACCTGCCCGGATGACTTCAATCTCTTGATTGAACTCAGAGAGAGTGCTATGAGGCGACTGCTACGGCTGATAGATTTGCCAGACTTGAGGACTCTTCAGGAAAGGTCTGTTGAACTTTTCACAGGATGAGAATCTCTGCTTGATGGTAGACCTCTGCAGATGATGTTTCGTCTCGGGTGGCCGCCACTTGTAACTGTGGGACTGTAGGCTCCAACAATTGCATTCAGGTTATACTTACTGCAGCTTGGGGTGACAAAGTCAGCTGGGTAGAAACTCTGCAGAAGGTCTCTTTGTGAAACTTGGCAGGGTCTGGAGGCTCGGTGACGGTACCACTCGGGTCTTAGGGCCAATCGTTTGGTGGCAAGGGCAGGAAGGGGGAACCTTGGCTCCACTTGGGTCTGCTCAGCTCCAGAAGACACTTTCCCAGGGTTATGTCATCTGCAGGGTTTTGGGATGAATCAACATAGCAGCAGGTGTTAAGGTGGGTCAGCTCCTGGATCTCAGCTATGCGGGTGCCAACGAAGACTTTTAAACAACACAACTTTTTCCACTGGCACGGTTTGCTTGGGGACGCCTTGGAGCAGGTCTGTTTGGTGCAGCTCCCAGCACCCAAGTTGTGTTTCCATGCCCTGAGCACGGCTCAACAGCTGTTGGATTCGTCCTTTGTTTTGCGATGCATAAGAACTTATAAAGTTGCCATAACTGGGAATACAGCATCAAGTCAGCGTTTGGTGAGATATTATTTTCTGTTTCTATCTGCTTTTTCCCCGTCTTGAGTCTGCATTCTCTCTTGCCCAATCATTTCGTTTCTTGTGTATCCACGCTTAGCTAAAGCATTCTGTACTGTGCTGGCCCCCTCTGGAAGGTAGTACCCTCTAGTGTCCGCATCGGATCCCTCAGATGGGGCGGTATGGTCCACTTGGGGCCCGTAATGATCCACTCCAAAAACAAACTAGTGGAAATGAGGCTTTGATATCCAGGGTGAGCTCATTTTGGCCTATATCAGGACATGTCACAAAATATGTGAAGCTCCCTTTTTCTTACAGACTTGGTGACATGCTTCGGCAGGTAAGGGAGGGAAAGTAGGACTTGAGGGAGGAACTGCTCTCTTCCCAGGTTCTCCACTGCTGCAGTAGTTCTGGTCGTAGCATAAAGCGCAGGGAGAAGTCCTCAGGGACAAAGTGAATCTGGCGAACATGCCTTTTATCTCACCACTGACTGCCACTGCATGCTCTTGAAATCGGAGGAGGAAACTGAGGACGGACGCCCTTAAGGTTGGACCAGGTAGGAGATGTTCACTGGAGGATCTGGCCCTGAAACTAAGGATCGATGGTGGTGGTGAAGAGGCACTGTTGTGGCAGGGAGGATGAGCAGATGAGGCCCTGTAAGGTTCAACCTAACCTGGTGTGCGTTGCCGCAGGGCCACCTGGTGGACCAAGATGCACAGCTTTGGTTGTAGTGATGAGCTGGGAGAGGTCACTGCCAATGAGTAGTAGGGGCTTGACCTTCTTGAAGGAGTGGACTAGCAGGCCTCAGAGGTGTTTATACTTCCGCTGAAGTGACTCCACAAGGTAACTGTGCTCGGCTAGGTTGATGTGGGTGTAAAGGCGTTGTTGACCCTGTACTTCAGCTTGGCTTTGGCACCAGGGAAGATGTTAAACGAAACACAAGCGCCATGTAGAGTCTGCACATCTTGTCTTATGGTAGCGCAAAGGAAGTGCCTCTGGGAAGCCTTGGAGGTAGAGCTTTTGGACAGCCATGGGCAGCAGCATGGTCCTTTCCGATCCAAAACTGCATAACTGCATGAATGCTCAAAGTCTTATCATTATGGTGAAGGATACACAAAATGGATTCTCGTGAGGTTTAAGCCATGTTAGAATGATGTTTCCTCATCAAAAACAGACCTGGAGTTGTGTTTTGTTTCATTTGGCCGCTTTTACTGGGTTAGCCAAGGTACAGGACACCAGTAGCATTCTCACCTTCCTGTGCAGGGACAATAGCTGGGGCAGGTGCCTTCAAGGGCTTAGAGTTGACCTGGTGAAGGACCTGTAGGTGGCGACCCCTGACACAAGCTACAGAGTTTCTTGAGAGTGCACTGTGCTGCCTGATGGTTGGATTCTTTAAGGTGGGGCTTTTTACCATGGTGGAAACACTGTTATTAACGTAATTTAAAATAGATTTTTGAGAATTTGTAATCAATCCAAAATCGTTAAGACATAGAATCGCCATCCTTTTCAGAAAAACAGAAAATAATATAGAGCTACACAAACATGTACTCAGTCCCTCTTTAACATAATATATAATACACAATTAGACAGTAATAATAAGCTAAGACACATATAGCCTACACAGCCGCATGGAAATGAGAATTAGCTTAGCACATGCTAGCAATGCAGACTACAGGGCTAATAACATGCAATAATGTCACCAAGAAACTAGAAATATATGGACACACATATAATATTATAACAGAAATATAGTAAGTGCAAACTTACTGCTGTTATAAATGCACATTTCTTAAAACACTGACAGACAATCTGCAGGTCGAATTTAACAGGAAACTCCAGCTTCTGGGACCACGTTTTGCTCTAGTCTTTGTGCACTGTGGGAGGCAGGAGCGCCCTCAAGTTGATACTCCACAGATTACAAGTGAACCAGATATTAACTATATTACAAGTCTAAGACTACAAGAACATGGAAATAAAGGGCCTTTTGTACACTTTCCTTCCTAATTTTAGCCACCTGTACATGAGAAACTAGAGAAATATGAAGGCATCAGCATCATTCCCAAACTGGAGTAGCGGCTACAGTCCAGAAAAGTGCAGTACTAGGAACAGCAAAGATCAAAGATACTGCTCAGATCCCTCAAGTTCCCAGGTCTCTGGTAGA
>KN482743.1:0-32360 GCA_000787095.1 Periophthalmodon schlosseri | reverse complement strand
GGAGTACAGAAAAAGAGTAAGATGGTGGAGAGAGGAAGGGGAGAGAGACAGAGTGAGACAGAGAGAGCGAGAGAGAGAGAGAGAGGGAGGAGAAAGGGAGAGAGAGGGGGATACAGAGAAAGAGGAGAGAAGAAGGGGAGACAGACAGAGAGTGAGACAGAGAGAGAGAAAAGTAAGAGATGGGGAAGAATGGGAAAAAGAGGGGGCAGAGAAGAAAGGTAGAGAAGAGAGGACAAAAGACACATAGAGGATGGGTACAAAAAGAGAATAGGGGAGAGAAACGGAGAGAAGAAGAGATGGGGATGTGGGAAGGAGAGGGGGGGAGGTTGAGAAAGAGACAGAGAGAGGGGGAATGGATAGAGAGAGGTGAAAAGGGGAGCAAACAAGTAAGGTAGAGAAGAAAGGGAGAAAGACACACAGAAGAAGGGGAGAAAGAGAGAGAGAGAAGGGAAGTGAGGGGGAGAGAGATGAAGAGTGAGGAAAAAGGAGAAAAAGAGAGATAGGAGAAACTTGTTGAGTATTACAAGCACTGGCATCACTGGTATGTTTGTTTTGGAGGGTTTGCGACAGTTGTAGACACCAGACCACAACAAGAACCGAGAGCCTTCTCTCCAGAGCTGTTTCATGTGCCATCATTTGGTTGCTGCTTGGAACAAAAGGACAGCATTGTTTTTGCACATATATTCTGCCCCCTGAAGCCACAAAACTTTATACAAACTTGGATTGGGCATTCACAGTGTCTAATGATCCATTCTTGTGCATAGCAGTGCTGGTAATGATCTGTGTGGGAAGAAAAATACAACAAAACAGACAAAATATCACTATTTTTTCTGCCATTAACTAACTAATCCCAAATTTAAAATAATCTATGTGCAGTTGTTAATCTCACTTTTATCAGCAAAGAGGATTACAAAAATAACTATTTTTGAATGTTGCAATGTCTGTATTTCATATTTTTATGCAATTTTGTAAAAAATAAACATGACTCTAAGACATTTAATGGTAAAAAAGGCACATTAGGACTAAATGAGATTAAACGAGAAAAGATTTTAAAGGCCCTGTACCATAGGGAGTATGACGTCACCCATAGCGTTCGGCTCCAGTCAAATGAAGGTCATCGAACAGTTATAGAGCGATTTTGGTGTCGAGATCCATAGTTTAGCAAAGCTGTCAGTCCAACCTGTTACTAACGCTAGTGGGAGCGTCCTTGGGAAAAGAAGGTGCCTGATTTGTCTATTACTAATGTTCATATCTTGAATATATATGTTCATATCTTTACGGATGCAATAGAGAAATAAAAATACCAGGATAATGTAGAATGCGTCAATACAAACTAAAGAGACTGAAATGACAAGCCTGACAGCAGCAGTTATAGAAAGAGGGGTGACAGTTTTTCAATAGAAAGTGAATTGGAGCCAGAGCCGATAGAGTCCAAAGCGCGCCCATACTCACTTCCTATTTGAAAAATGGTGGCTAGCAGGTTAGCTGTGTCCATTTATATATACAGTTTATGCCCTGTAACCAATTTTTTGTTTATCTCCAGTACAGATACATTGTATAAGCAGTTCCTGAGATCAACATAAGTCAGCTGTGTACTGTCTGCATGTAGTTATAAAGTGTATTACTGTCCAATATCCAGGAATTGCACAGTTATGCTAGTTGTCGTTAGAACTACGGTGACGGCTCTTTGCAGAGAGGCAACCCTGCTTACAGTAATCAAGGCTTTCTGAGCAATACACATGTGTAACTGAAGTAACACAAGATAGATGTTTAATGCCATACTGTGGAACATTCTTCCAGATAGAGCAATAACATCTCCATGGGAACAAGCAGGTGGCAGATCCCTCAACAGAAAGGCTCAAAATGTATTTTATTTATGCCAATGTGACAATATTTCTGAGGATGTGATAAACCCTGCAGGTTTATCACATTTTCTTAGCAGCTGACTGTTTGAAGTTTACTCCGAATGACTGCTGCGTGAACTGTAGCTAGCACCTGTTAGCTTCTCCTGCTGCTGTTGTGCGGAGGAGGATGAGATCTGGCCAGCACGAATTCACTATCAAACATCCTATTCATCTTTGCACTTCATGAGATTAAAATTACACGATCTGTTCATTCACCTCTGCTGTAACTTCCTCAAAGACAAGGGTTTTATCAAAAAGTAATCACAGACTTCAATATATCCACGCACTTTCCGGGGTGCAAGAGTTCGGTTCGCCTAAAGCAAAATGAGTACGAATGGCTTTAAAAATAAATGATTTGCAGAACTTTGTACTTGTGCCCAGTCGCTCCAATCACTTTCTCATATCTTCCTCTACCTGAAGCTGTTTACTACAACTGCTCTGTCAGTCTGTGAGTAAGATGTGTAATGAAGGACATGAGCAGTATGGATAAGTCAGTAAAAAATTACAAATAAATCCACACCACCTACTGCAATTCAGAGTAAACTATGCACGGAAGCACTGTTTTGGAATAGTATAGTTAATATAGAATATTTGGGAAACTGCTCTAATTTGCAAATCTCTTGACCTAATTTACACAGGTAAACAAACCAGAACTATCATATTCATATTCATTTTGGGTCTGCCTTGTAATTTTGGTACCATTAATTATTAACTTTTTATATCAGTATCACTGTTGTCACAATACAAAACATTCAAACTCAGTTTTAACATAAGCGAGCCTCACCTCGTCAGATCTCAAAAGCTAAGCAAAGCAGAGCCTGGTTAGTTCTTGGATGGGAGACCACTGTGAATACCAGGTGCCACAGTGGGGTGTCAGTGGTTGTATCCTTAGGCAAGGCACTTCACCTGAGCTCCAAAGTGGACAGGTGCTGCAGTATATCAGCAACTTACTGCACCCCTACACCCACACTCTCAGGTACTCAGGTCAGGATCTGATTATCCCAAAGACCCAGTTTAAAACATGGGAAGACTTGTCCTTTCAGGCTGTCGTCCACAAATGGTGGACTCCAATGACTCTTTTACAAAGTAGCTCAAGACATTGTTATTTAGACAAGTTATTGGTTGACTGTGTCTTTTATCTCTGCCTTTATGTTCTGTTGTATTTTATTATTGCACTCTGTAAAGCTCCTTTTTATCCATGAAAGGTGCTCTAAATAAAGTCTACTTACTTCACCCACCTTGTCTAGTATAAATGTGGTGTGAGCATGAGCATTGATGGTAGTTGGAAAGGCTGATAGCGCAGAATGGCAGCCTTGATTCTGCCAGTTTGCTCCAGGACAGCTGTGGTTACAATAGTAACTTACCACCACCGAGTATGGAGTGAATGAATAATGCACTGTAAAGCACTTTGCGTGTCTTGAAAGGCACAAGCAGTAGGCGCTTTAGTAGTGATTCATATCTGGGCACTGATTGTTTTCTTGCCATACTGATTAACAGTGCCAGCTCTACAACCCATGTCTCCAGCCAACAATGCAAAATAAACCTTTAACTTGGCCTCTGTTGTCCCTTTACCAAATTTTTGAGATATTATGTTGCAATAGAGCCAAGTAAAAACATATTTTTCTTGTCATATACCTGTAAGATACTGCTTATTGACTGACATTTATGGATGTGTTTTCTATGTCAAATAAAATACAAGCCTACCAAATTCACAAATCACTGCATTTATATTTATGTATTCACACTTAACACAATGTCCCGGCCTGGATAAGATTTGTATTGGAGATATTATGAGGCCCCTGGCAAATGCAGTCACTTCCTCTGGCCAAAAAAAAGTGATCATTTGAGTTGACATATGGTAATGCAATACAACATCATCATCATCATTTTGCATTCATTCAACACCTAACTGAGTCCTTGTGTACCAGGTCATGGCTGTGCACAAATGCCACTTGGCTCAAACTCTTCATTTTCCTCATTTGAACATATTGAAAACAGTAAAGCAGTGGCCCTCTCTCCTCTAACCTTAGTTTAAAAAGAGATAAAACAAGTCTAGAGGTTAATTTACTGGAGCAGAGTACCAGGGAATGGCACCAGGGAAATGTCAGCCGCAATTAAATCTCAGAGTTTAAACTAGAACGGACAGGCCAAATGGAGTTAAAATAAAATGGGAATCACTTTTATCACCTTTATTAACCTTTCACTTCAGTTCAAGCTCAGGTCTGATTGGCTATTAATTTTCAGGAAACTGAACTGACCCAAGAAAACCTATGGAGCCTTCCAGTGTTTGTAAACAGAAGCTGCAACCGTTCCATGCCCTGACTCTAATGTTAGGTTTAGCCTCCAAACATCGCTAAATATGAAAAACTAGGGCAGTTACTGATCATCTGATATGTTTTTATTTATTTTCATTGCCAAGGTGCCTATACCGATTGTTTAGAATCCAGAGCAACCGATGGCTGATCAACTCTGCTGATATGCAAGGCCGATTTAGATTATTTTTCCCAAATTATATGATTTGATATGACTCCACAAACCTTTTACTACACAGTGGGTACAAGCTTTATGTAGTCATGTACTGTACAGTGTCCTCTTCAGTCATAAGTGTTCAAATAAAACATTATGCATATTCTTTACGCAGCTGAACCAAAGAAAATATCGGCCTCTGCCAGAGCCAATACGCTAAAAAGCACACATATCTGCCCAATATATATCGATACATCTCTAGTTACGGCTACTAACAACCACTCAAACACACGTGAATCACGGGTTGCAGTAATGGCACTGCTTTGTGAAGTTTATTGACGTAGTGATTTGTGCAGCACAGAGCAGTGCCCTTGAGTTAAGCTTGGTTAGGTCTACCTTGGCTGGAGGATATTACCTGTTGTTTTCAGCTGATGGGTGAGTGCGCAGAGGAAAAGCTCAGAAAGACCCGGTCCGACCTGGGGGTTTAACCTGTGACCTTCTTGCTGTGATGCGTGAGTACTTGTGTGGTAATGACAAAAAATGACAGAAAACATGGTACAGATTGAAAAAGTTATACTACAGTTCTTTGTATTTTGTCTTCCAAATTAGGGCTGTCAAAAGTATTGAAAATCAGATTCTAATCGATACTAAAACTAGTATCGAAACTAGATACTCATTTGAACTAGTATCGATACTAAAAAAGTCACATCAACAGGACAGAACTAACCTTTCCTGAATAACTTTTGAATGATCTTGAGCTGTATCAGAACAAGTATAAGACACATAGACTAGTATACGCCATTGGACCACTATGGAGTAAGTAATTTGATTTAATGTTGAAAATTACATTCTGTTGTCATAATATCGAAATATTCAGTTATTCTAAAATCCATCGATTAACTAACGCATATGATTTTGAAGATCAGATTCCTTTTCTGCATGTGAACGCACACCAAAAATCCAATCTAACTTTTAGGTCATGTGATTATTCCACTTATCTCATTTTTACTAGCCATGTCAATGTACCCAGTGATAGCTGTTGTGTACCCACCAATGTAGTCTCTGCTTTTAAAACCTTGGACCTTGCAAAATCCTATGAATACACAATAACTTCATCTATACAACCACGACGAACCCATTTTCTTCTGGTCTCTTGCTTCGTCGCCCATAGATTCTGCTGCCCCCTGCTCCACTCACACGCTGTATCTGGCCTTACCAAATCCCCACACAAACACAGCTGGGATTAAGTCCTATATCCCGCCCAGCCAACACAGCTCCTCTCAGGTAAATCCACTGCACCACCGGGTCAACCTCAGGGCACTCCCAAATTTGGCCAAAAGCAGTCTGAGTCCTGAGTCCATTATTTCACATCCCATTATTGACCTCGGAACGATAAACAGAAGCTGGCAGCCCCTCCCCCTCGTGTTTAAATCAGTGTGTCGTGGGCCGGTCTGCTGACTCAAGAGTTCAGGGAGATTCTCAGTGGAAAAGGTCAAAGTCTAATTGTAATGCGGTGATGGGTGATCACACTCCCGTCATAATGGGCTGTGTGAGATATTCCAGCTGTACAGAGATGATATGAATACTGTGTCTTGATTCATGTTTGGTGGTTGTGTGAATTTGTGAATTAAACACTGTACATGTATTTTTATCACAAAACCCATTGTGCAATAACTACCTGTGATGACATAGCACATATTATTACACTGTTACGCTAAATCAACTTCTTCAAGCTAAAAAATGATGCAATTTCTAAGCAACTCAAAGCCACAATCTCAAGTCTGTTTTTCCTTATTCTGCCACTTTCCGCACATAACTAAAATAAATCTAAAATATATCTTTATTCACTTCATGGACAGGCCACTGGTTGCTAGAATAAGACTCTATATTTAATGAAGGTCTACACTTAAAAACATACAATTTTTCCTCACCGACCCCTATTGTTCAGCCTCTGAGTGAGTGACTTGTAGAAATGACCAATCACAATGTAGAATGAACTGTCAAGAATAGGCTGTAAAAAAAAAAAAAAAAAAGATTTTTTTTTGGCATATCGCCCACGACTACTAAAAGGTCACACTTTATTTTACAGTACATGTTACTACCCACCTCACATAGGACTAAACATGTTTAGTCACTACTGTGTTTCTGCCCAAAGCCATGCCACCCCTTTGTGCTCTACCTTTAAAACAGAAGCCCATGGTTTAGGTGGTGGAGGTCAGCGATGCACCTTTTCTCATGGTGGACTTGAAAATGGCTTTGTAGTCTGTGCTCAACTCATTTGAAGGATGGATACAATTAATGGCGGCTCCTGTGGTATTTGTGATTTTTTTGTAAGCCCTAATGGAAATCGTGTTAGGTCGAAACATGTTGGTTCGGTAAATAAAGGCCTTTTAATTATACTTTCCTCAAGTGCCTGGTTTATTAAGTGTTTGCCTGAATAGGATGGATAGCCTATCCAACAACAACAACAATGTAAAATGTATAATCACATGGTTTAATCACATGGTAGTGGGTCAGAGGAGTCCGGTTACATGTTATGTGTAATATCTCACATTTCTTTGTACATAAAATTCATAACCAGCATCTTTTTGACAGCATCACATTTTTGAGTCCTTGATTATTTTATTTATCACAAATTGTGCTCTGGTTTAGCCCAATCAAGAAAATAAGTCAATCTTCTGTTATAGATTTTATTTTGAATGATATGGTTAGATAGAGGATTAGAAACTTGATTTTGATACTAAGGAATAAACTCAATACCGATTCCCATACCACAATAATTAAAAAAAAAAACAACAAACACTCATGAGACATTGTAATGCGATTTTCAAAATTAAATTATAGTAATCTCTTTTATGTTACCATGTGGCCTTATATCTGTGTAATCCCTTAGTCGTCCAGGTGGGTTCTATAGTGGGCCATGGGTGTGGATTAATCTATGTGTCTTATACTTGTTCTGATACAGCTCAAGGTCATTTTAAAGCTATTCAGGAAAGGTTCATTTCGGTCCTGTGAATGTGGCTTTTTTAGTATCGATACTTGCTCCAATCTAGTTTCGATACTAGTTTTATCAATTAGTATCTGATTTTCAATACTTTTGACAACCTCAGTATCTACTAGTATGAAATATACTGTATACTTTTTGATATTTTGATTATTTTGAAACTGCCTTGACAACAAAATAAATAAAAAAATAAATCCTTTCAACAAAATCTTTACTCATCTAAACCCGAGCCCTACACTGAAATAGTACATGCAGTTATGATTCATTTTTAAAGAAACCGGCAAGCGCTATTGTTGCTCTCTCCTTGTTTCTTCCAAGATCCATACTTCTCCAAACCATGAACAATGCTTTTGTGTAACCACCCACAGAAGACATTAGAAAGACCCAACACTGGCCAAAATCTACTGTGGGCTACATTTTCTACAACAGGCAAAGCAGGAAAGTAGGGCTTTTATCATGGCTGTTTGAACTAAGACTACATACAAATGAGGAGTGAAATTTGTTACCTAACCACCAGAATTACAACACCTACTTATTCTACCTAAGGTAAGAAAATCTGGTATAAATTGCATCAATATAAAATGAATGCAAGCTGATTCATTTGGATCATAGCAAACTGAAACAATATTCAAATGTGGACCCGCAGAACCACATTACCTTGTACTTGTGACATCAGGATCATATATAATAATATTTAATCACCTTATCAAACTGATTTAAAGGTGCAGTGTGCAACTTTTATGGTGAATGGTAGATCACTTTCTTCTCTCTTTGGAGATGCTTACTTTGCCTGGAATGTTCCACAGCACGGCATTAAATGTATCTATCTCCATTTGTTAAGCAGGTGACATCATCAGGACCAGGTATAGGCCTGACAATAAGAATCCATGTCAGTAAAAGACAGGTAAGTTAAACATTCTTTTGACATCAACCTGCCAAGGGATAGAAAATGGAAATTAGCCATGTTGCATAATCTAAAATAAAATGTGGATTAATTTGTGCTTTCCCGTTACAAATACATTAAAAAATAATGTCATATTGTGGAACATTACAGGCAAGAAATAACATGTTTCCATGGAGACAGGTGACAGAACCTCCATCAGAAAAGTTACATGGTGTATCTTTACATAAACTAGTGATTGATAGCTTCCAGCAAATTGTTGACAAAAAGGTTTATAAAATAAGACAGAACCATTTTCTAGGCCAGATATTAATAAGAATCCCTTTAAAACAGTGGGTTCTGGGATCTGCAGTTTAAAACATAAGACAAAAAGTGCATTTCAGTGTTGCACAGCCCACATTTAGCTTTCTTGAGCCACTAGGCTCAAGGAAGCTAAATGTCTAAATGCACACAACGTATTCAGGAGTCCAGTTCAACCAAGGTAACGCTGATAAGATTTCAAACGTTCACATATTTCTTGAGTATAGCATCAAGGACAACCCTACACATTTATAGTGTGAGCGGGATTAAAATTACACCGCATAAGGCAACAGGATATGATTAGTACTGCTATGTATTTAGAACAAAAATATTTACAATTAACACTATATAGGTCAAGATGAAGAACCACTAAACCTTCACTATGACAAAGCTTAATGGCTCAAAGAAGAAGTTTTAGTTTTGGAAATGATATAATCACTAATATAATGGTGAGTGCATGTGAACCTGATGGTGCAGCTAATAAAAAAAATAATTAATTTGGTTGAAACAACACGTGTGCATTGCCAGAAAACACTTTATTTTACAGTATATGTTACTATCCACCTCACACATGTTTAGTCACTGTGTTTCTGCCCAAAGCCATGCCACCCCTTTGTCCTCTACCTTTAAAACAAAAGGTCACGTTTAAGGTGGTGGATGTCAGCAATGCTTCCATTCCCTGGGTGACCTGAAAACGGATTTGTAGTCTAGGGCTATAGGTAGGTTGTTTAGTCGATTAATCGGTCAATGCTGTCTTAGTTGACCAAAATTTGTTTAGATGTTTAGATTAATAAAAACCCAATGATTAGATCTGATTATTGGTGTGTGTTTACATGGACAAAACAATTTTGAAAGACCTCAGATTCAGGTGTTAGTTCATCAGTGGAGTAACAATGGAAAAATTAAGTCAAAATATGGCTTTCAATCATCTCCATTTTGTCTTAAATCTTTCTTTTGCTAGATTTGTTTTGTCCTGTTTTATTTCCTTGTCAACACAATCAGAAAGAAATCTGATTACTCACATCAAATTTTGTGCTTGAAATCCCTTTTCAAACTGTCACAACAACACTTTCCATCACTGTATTCCTTTATGGCACCACTAAAGCAAAAACAAGTTTGCTCTCAGTCCACTTTGAATTATAGGAGTATTGTTGAAATGGCATAAAGGCTTGTGCTGAGAGCAGCTCTCGACATCACCACAACCCTTTAATCTGAATCTTTCTGGGGGGAAATAATATGTTTAGTAAATTGTTAATGAATAAAACCAGGTGTCCACAGCATGGTTTTGGCCATCTATGTTGAAAGATCACAAATCATGGAGAAAATCACATGTTGTAGCTCAAAAATGTGGAAAGTAGCTCTCACAGTGCGACAATGATTAAACTTAGAACGGTTGTACAACCAAAGACAAGCTGTGACTGACCTTATCTCCCCATTTTATTTTAATTTACCAACTTTTACAATTGCAAAAACACTGCTAGCATGTAGTGCTAGTTTCGGCTAACCAGTAAAATTGCAGTTACTTTACCACCACACGAGGCCTAGAGTCTGATATCTGTTCTACAAACTTGGTCGTAGCCAGTACTGATCATCTGAACCGTCCCACTGTGTGAATGAATGGTCTCGTACAATCTTAAATTCCTCATGTCTTATAGTATGGCATCCATTAATTTTGTCTCTCCAGTAGACACACACACACAAAAAAAGTGCGGTCAACACTAGACCTAAGACAAATCTAGAAAAACCATAAGCAAATGGAGAGAACACGCACACGTCAATTGATATAGTCAGAAAATGCCATTAACACACTGAAATCCACCTTACCTTGACAAGTACTCCCCAGAACTCCCATTGCTTGCCTGCAGTACATCCATACAGTTTGTAGTTCCAGGTATAAGTGCCAACGCCGGGTTTTGCATGGCTGCGCTTCCAACTGCCCGCGCTACCACCTCCAGCGAATCCTGTACGTAATGATCCAAAGTAGGCGACCCCATGACCCCGTGAGCTAGTAATCCCAATGGTAACCCCTCTGTCCTTAGCTCCGCCACATTCTGACTGTCCCCCAACACCCAATGGTAGTCCGGAAGCATCATTTTCGTTGCGATCGTCCAAAGTCTCCGTACTTCCCGAATATCACAGCCAAAAGTTACTACCGCTGTTGTGGTCGATGTCTCTCTAAGCGCGTCGAGTAGTTTCATGACAACTTGCTGCGGATCCGACTTAAGAGGTGAAGCTGTGGAAGTAGTCATAGATGTAGCAGCGGACGAAACAAAATATGGCACAGATGATAGCGACGATGGCTGTTCCGCACCACCAGATGGCGATAAGGAGGAAAAACCCAAAGTTGTGGTGGTGAGGTTGACTAGTGTGCCCAGGTGGAATCGCGTGTTGTTCTTGATGAGGAGGAGGAAGTCGCGAATGTTCCAGTTCTGGCAGAGGAGAACGCTGATGTCCCACCAGCCATTCATCATGAGCAGGGAGTAGAGCAGCCGCGATGGGGGGGCCTCAAATGTCCGCATGGCCACTTGGAAATGAAGAGGATTCTGCAAGAGAAAGGGAAATTAGATAGAGGTCAATAAGCAAGGAGATAGTTGTCAACAGTGATTGAGAAAAGGGTAAAAATAGCAATTCAAACAGTACAAGCTGGGGTACCTGATTTTTAAACTGTGAAGGGGGAAGGTGGTACTAAACTGTTCCCCGGCACTCTCTTACAAACCCTTAAGCTAGTATTCAGTATTCACATGCATGAGCTTTTTCTGATGGGCAATACATATATAGGGAAGTATATATGAAAGAAAAGCATATTAAATAACTAAAGATGTGTCCATTTATTGTTTGGATGCCTTCAGTGTGAATATACAAAGTAAAGAGTCAGGAAAATTGGCAAGGCAAATTTATTTGTAATTCAAAGTGCTTTACAGAATAAGAAAAACATTAAAACCACAATATAAACAAATCAAAACATAAATAATCATCATAAAATTAACATTAAAAGAGCAGAGTGCAGAATAAAAACCTTTCAGTCATATGCACAGCTAAACAGAACCGTTTTGAGCCTGGATTTAAATATTGTCAAAGTAGAGGCCTGTCTCACATCTTCATGAAGACTGTTCCAGGTTTTAGCTGCATAAAACTGAAACTCTGATTCCCCATGTTTAGTCCAGACTCTGGGCACCAGCAGGAGGCCGGTCCCTGAGGTCCTCAGAGTGTGAGATGGTTCATGTGGCACTAACATGTTGGAGATGTACTTTGGTGCTGGGCCATGGAGAGACTTGTAACAAGCAGAGCTGCTTTAAAGTCTATTCTCTGAGCCACAGGAGCCAGTGCAGAGACCTGAGCACAGGACTTATGTGCTCGTACTTCCTGGTTCTAGTCAGGACCCGAGCAGCAGTGTTCAGGATGTACTGCAGCTGTCTTAACGCTCGTTTGGAGAGGCCAGTGAGCAGGACGTTACAGTAGTCTAATCTACTTCTTAGACAGGTTTAGACAGTATACCCTTAATTTTTGTAACGTTTTGCAAAATAAAGAAAACAACATTAAATGTAAAGTGTGTTCAAACTTTTGACTGGTAGTCTATGTGCAAAAAGTCATTAACCAGAAAGTACATATGTCATGTTCTTAATCTAAACGTCCATCAATTAATATATTCTATTCACATCATTATAGAGATTTTGAGTGAGCTGGCCCAAACGCCAAACCCAGGTCAGAGGGGCAAAAACACTTCTAATTTGGCATAGTACACTCCGAATGAGACTTGAGCCAACAATTACGTTTAAAATGTTTTTTTTGCTTCTCAGCACAATGCTTGGTTCCATGGCTAAAATATAAAAGGCTACGAAAAGCATCCAGCAAAGACAGACAGTTTGAGAAAAAAGATCAAATTTGAAAACCGATCCAGTGACCATCATTTATGTTTCATACAGTTCAGTGACACGAACGCTTATTGGAAATACAGAGCCTAGAAGCATGAGACTGTTGAAGAACTCAGCAATAACAGTCAAAATGGTGACAATGGGGATGGAGGAAGTGGAGTGTAATGTTAGTGCCTTAAATTTGAAAGAAAACTGAAACTGAGAGATTCTTCAGAGAAGAGGCAGGGACGACATAATGGGTTTAAATCCAGGAGGCATTCTGCTTTTGAATTCAATTTGTTGGTGAAGAGCAAATAACCTGTATCTATGCATCTTATTTCAGCCATAATAAAGTGCACCATGCCTTATATGTAATACTTTTTAACTTTTTATGTAATAAAACTATAAACGCACAGCTAAAATATGCACAGCTAAACAGCAACAATTTTGAGACTGGATTTAAACATTGTCAAAGTAGAGGCCTGTCTCACATCTTCAGGAAAATTGTTTCTGGGTTTAGCTGCATAAAATGGAAATGCTGATTCCCCATGTTTAGTCCTGGCTCTGGACACCAGCAGGAGGCTGGTCCCTGAAGTCCTCAGAGTGAGAGATGGTTCATATGGCACTAACATGTGGGAGATGTACTTTGGTGCTGGGCTGTGGAGAGACTTGTAACAAGCAGAGCTGCTTTGAAGTCTATTCTCTGAGCCACAGGAGCCAGTGCAGAGACCTGAGCACAGGACTTATGTGCTCGTACTTCCTGGTTCTAGTCAGGACCTGAGCAGCAGCGTTCTGGATGTACTGCAGCTGTCTTAACGCTCGTTTGGAGAGGCCAGTGAGCAGGACGTTACAGTAGTCTAACCTACTGGAGACAAATGCATGGATAAGTCTCTCCAAGTCAGGTTTTGACAGTATACCTTTAATTTTTGCAATGTTTTTAGATGGTAAAGTGGCTGCAGATGTAGTTCAAGTCTGAGTCCATTAGTACCCCTAGATTTCTAGCCTGATTTGAAGGTTTTAGAGAGATAGACTGGAGGTGACTGCTGACACTTTCTCTTTGTTTCTGTGGGCCAAAGACTATGATTTCAGTCTTGTCTGAGTTTAGCTGGAGAAAGTTGTTTTGCATCCACACACTGATCTGTTGGATGTAGTGGCAGTAGTTGTGGTAGGACACATTATTGTTGCGTATTAACTGGCCTAACGGCAGCATGTAGAGATTGAACAACAGGGGTCCCAGGATTAACCCCTGGGGCTTCCCACAGGTCAGGGCCATTTTATCAGAGACACATTTTCCAATTTCAACAAAGTACTCCCTGTCTTCTAAATAGAACACACATCGCGGCAGCATGTAGATGAACTCAGACTGGTGACGATCTCTTGGACAGTTTTGTTAGTTACAGGTGCAAAGTGAGTCAGCTCTAAGTGTCTAGGTGGCTGCAGGATTGTTATTTGCATTGTGGAATTGATGGCGTTTTTTTTATTGCTCTGAACCTTGTCATTAAAGAATACTGCAAACTCATTGCACTTAGATGTGGAAATTAGTTCTAAAGGCAGCAGAGCTGGAGGGTTTGTTAATCTGTTTACTGTTGCAAATAGAACACAAGAATTTTTACTGCAACTTCCAATAATGTCCGAAAAATACCTCTCTCTTGTTCTATATAAACTGTGGTTGTACATGTAGATCTTTTCTCAGTAAATCTCATAGTGTGTCCTAGCTCTTGGTGAAGGCAGCACCAAGAACTAGGACAGCTTTGGGGGAAGGCAGGGGAGGGCAAGCAGAGGGGAGTTTGGGTGAGGGACCAGATGAAGGCCAAGGAGGCGGAGCAGGTGGGGGTTTGGGTGAAAGATGAGGGGAGCAACGTTGTCAATCAAACCTGTTGCTAATGCTAGCGGGAGCGACCTTGGGGAGAGAAGGCACCTGATTTATCTGTTATTAATGTTCACATCTTGATTTACAGACAAAATAGTGAAGCAGAAACACCAGGATGTACAACGGGTTAATACGAATGATTTTAATACCAAAATGGTGAGGTTCACTGCAGCAGTTACAGAGAGAGGGGTGACAATTTTTCAGTGTAAAGCGAACTTACACTTACTTACTTCCTATTTGGAACGCGGCAGCTAGCAGGTTAGCTATGCCTATTTATATATACAGTCTATGGTCCTTAGGCAACACACTTCACCCACCTTGCCTATATAAATGCGGTGTAAGTGTTGGCTGGAGGAGATAATTCACAGCTAGTGACAACAAAATTAGCTTACGACTACTGAGTACTCCTACTACAAATCACAAAGGTAGTGTTAAAAATCATTCAAATCATTTTAACCTGTAATGTAAATTCCCATTATTACATTAGATTGCCACAGAATTTACCATAATAACTAGGCCTACTGAATGTGTGATGTTTTCTTAAACACAACAAATTCCTTGGATTTCACCTTATGAGCTAAAACACAATTAAAACATGGCTGCTGTCTGACATCCCGTATAGATACTCAAAGACACAAAGTTGGAAACCTGTAAGGCCAGCTTAGTATCATAGAAACTATCTTGCAACAATAAAAATCTTGTTTCTAAATGCTAAATGGCAATTAAACAATAATGATCATAAATACAGATGGACTTCACTAACCTACAACAGTTATAACCTCCATACTCCTGTTTGTAGGCTTTGAACAAACTAAAAAGGGGAAAAAAACAACAACAGACTCAGCTGAAAGACAAAGTTTGTACAGAAAAAGGAAATAATGATTGTGAGCCTTTGAGAAGTGAAGACAGTGTACCAGGGAGTGATGGATTTCCAATAGTGAGGATCTCGACAAGTCTCAAACGATGTCACTTGTGTGGCTTTTGGAGGTTTCGGCACACCAGACCCTGTAATGCTGTGGTGTAGTATGGAACAGTATATATGATCCGACACTATAGAATTTAGCCTTATTTTGACTGCCTCCACATTCCAGTTTTAAATGCTTCTAAAACTAGTCACAGAATCCTGTCCATAAAAATATGGCACCCGATTTGTAAAGTAAAATAAACAAATACTTTACAAATATTAAGCATGACTTGTATTGTTAGTGGCCTTTAAACATGCTCTCAAGTACCTTTGCTTTGGCATTTCATGATTTAGAACTTCAGTGCTTCCCATATTCTGATCTGCTACAACTCATAGCAGAAGGAAATGCCATGGGGAAAACAATTAAACTAGGTAATGAGGAACATAGACATGTTGATGTAAGCACGCAGCAGTAATGAGCACAATTTGATGCCAGAAATGCTTAAAATGAGTCTGCCGATGATTTATAGACTAGTGCTAGGTGGGGCTCAGATGTAAAGGACATTTTACAGAGGTTCACTGGGACTGTGTGAATGAAGCAAAATACAACTCCATATACATTTTTAATGAGGGAACAATATTCTAACAAGGTTCAGCTCAAAAAAGTCAATTTTGCATAATGCGCATAATATAACAGACTGTAGAGAAACATATTGAACGTATGTTACTGAATGGACTCAATTACAATTAGAGGAGTAATAACATCGCAAGGCTTTATGGGATACCCTCTTAGACAAACAAATGCTAAAGCAAAGCCACTATGTCATCATCCTTCAAAACAACCTCCGTATTTCCAATTCTAACCATTAACTTATTTTTTCCTACACAATTTCTGGTTTTACAGAGTGTTTAAATGCATGCCATGTGCCAGTTTGTTTGCCTATGGTTGTAAAATGGGCTATTGAAAGGCCCTGTACCTGACTTTTGGTCATGAAATAATAATAATAATAATGAATAATAATGCCTTACACTAGTATTGTACTTTACAAGTGAGGCTACCAATCTGCACCATTGGCCCCTCCGACCATCACCAGTCATTCACGCACACACCACTTTCATATTAAGCCATGTGGGTGTGTCTTGTGTTAAACCAATGTCTTGCCTAAGGACACAACGACAGAACTTGGTCTGAGCAGGAATCGATCTTCCCACCTTCGGTTTGGGGGACTGAGCCACTGTCACCCCTTTAGTTCAGGAAAACAAGGGGCAGACCATTTTTTTCTTATCAAAGACGAGAGATGAGAACCACGCCTATACAAGTGCATGTGACTTTCCCAGACAGTTGTTTCTCTGTCATGAAAGAGTGAGAGAAGGGACTGAGTGGGTCGTGCTAGCCCTTTTAAAACATAATAACAATAAAAGAAAGAAAATAATTTAAAATTAAAGAAATTATTTTGAGGGGGAGAGAAATGACTGATCCAACAAATCAAGGCTACTTTTCTATATAATCCTACTATAAATGCAGCCAGCATCTCAGTTAGTTCAACAGGAATTATTAAAGTTTCCCCAATCCGGATCAAACCAACAGCAAATACACTCACTTTTCCAGTTTCTGCAAGGCTGACCATGTAATTAAGTCTGAGGAGCAGTTGAAAGAGTTGTTCAGCGAGCCTTATCAAACATCTCCAGTCACTCCTTCATCCCCTCACAGTCTATTGAAGGTGCAGTATTTCAGTAAGCTCTGATCACATAAGATATATGCTGCTATCCTGTAACTTGTCAGATGAAATTAGCAGCAGTTTGTATGGACCTCCTGATCCTTCTTGAGATAACTTGGCACAGTCTGCTGAACACACAGCTGTCCCAGCAGCCATTGCTCATGCCTAGCTCACACACACAGGAAAGGACCCATGGTGATTCTGTGAAATTGATTCCACAACTTTTACACCAGCTCTGCACTAAAAACACCATCATGGTCATTTATTGGTTAAATTAATTTGTATCATTAATCACCTTAGCAAATAGACACAAGAATGGGCGGTAATTGCTCTTCAGCCTATAGAAATGCAGTCAGAGAATATAATAATATAATAAAACACGGCTATGAAAGGTCACAGGAATCACAATACAATATTGATAGAGTGTACAATGAGGCTCCCAGTGCAGATAATATGGCAATTCTGCATTAAGTAAAGATAAGGCTTCCTTTCTATAAATTAGAGAAAAATGGCAGTGCTGCCAACATTTTGTTGGTTATCAAATTGTTATAGAATGTCAATATTTGGACATTTCTGTGGAACTGAGGTCCAGGAGCTTGATTCCATGGCTGCCAAAGCCTTGTGAAGTTCGCTTGTTTCTCTCCATGTCTGTGTAGGTGTCTCCCATGTCCCCCCAAGAGTGAGATTTCTCCATATATTCTAAATATACACACTAGGTAAAATGCTGACAAAGCCAAGCTCAAGATCTGGAAATGACAAGATGGCCCAGCAGTATTGAAAGATGGGTCAAATGCAGAGGACACATTTTTATGGGTACAATTAAGTTGATGTCAGTGAGATGTGAGAGAAGTGTACGGCCAAAGGAGCAGAGCGGTCATGGCTACACTCTCTGGCAGCCGCTCTCCCCTCTCAAATCTCTCCCGTCAGCACAGACTGACTCTGTTGCGGCTCTTTGAGGAGCTGTCAGTGGTTGGCCCTTGCCGTGCCATGTGCCACGTCTTTCTACTTTGTTTCATTGCAGGCAAAGTGCCATCAAGTTGTGTGTTCATTCCCATGTGGCCCAAAACTTTGGAAAGTTCCTCCAGCAGATACTGCCATGTCAGTGCACTACTAACATCAATTAAACACTTCCTGTGGGCCTTTCAAAATAAAACCATCTGCACTGACAAACTGCAGAATGGACCTTATTGTGACAAAGTTTTAAAATGACAATGGACTAGCGCAAAACACGCAAAGCTGTCCTATCGTGCTGGCGGATTCATGATGGGCCGCAGGATTGCCAATACTCCTGGTAGATTTCAAAGCCCCACTCCTGCGCTAACAGCATTTTCGATTTGTGTATGGCAGAATTTATCATCTCGACCTTATGAGCTTTTCCCTCTTGTTTGATGTGACTGCTTTAAAGATAAAATAGTTTAAATTTGGGTAGAAGACTAGATTATAATGACGCACTTTTAAGTTAGGCTTCCACTGCTGTGCCCTAGCAGAATACATAATCTACCATTCTGAGGATGACAAGTGGGAGTCAAGAAGTTTCATTTCTGGAGAGGGAAATAGACTGAATATACAGAATTTATCAAACCCAATTCCATGTTTTTGATAAAGAAACACCATTATAATACGGTTTCAGTACTCAATTTTCAAACCATAATGACATTTTATAAAGATAGTGGCTGCTGTCTCATCTCATCATTGCAAACTATGGCTAAGAATTACACTAGTAGAGTAACAACTTTCCTCTAGCTTCCATCCCTGTGTATTCTGCAAGTAGCTATAAAATAATGTTATAGCTTATAAAACCCAATGGTTTATCTTTTATATCTGACATATTCATTGCAACACTACACTACACCAAGCACAAGTAACCACTCTATTGAACTTCCACCATGCAACCCACGCTCTCTCAATCTCTTAAGTAAATATCTTTTCTCTGTGCAAGGCTGCAGTCTCTTATACACATTCATCTAGTGCTTTTGAATGTGGAAATCCCCTCACTGACATCAACCTTCTTTTATCACTGCCGTTATATCATCCATAAAAAAAACCAACCATTTAGCAGAGTATTTCAACCCAAAAAAACTGCGACTTTGACAAACACTGCATCGGATCACAACATCTGAAGCCAACTGTTGGATAAAAAGCATAGCTAATGACGGAATATTGATTTCCCTTGATTTGGATAAAGGTATGATTAAAATGGTCTTGTATTTTTCTTATATTTTAACAAAAAGCTTGGTTCTATCAAAGGCATGCCCGCATAATCAATTACACAGGATTGCTGAGCTGGCAGAGTAGGCTATATATTGCAAAAAGGCACATATTAAATCCCATAGGAACTTTCTGAGGCCTTGACCCTCCAATTTATATAGATCTCTCATTTGAAAGCAGAGAGAGTGGAAGAATTATTTATTCAACAAGTATTACGCATTCAACCAGTGATGCCACTCTGCACAATTAGCTTAAACATGCTAATCAGATTAAAGGATGCATTTTAGCAAAAGTCTTTATCCAGCACAGATGAGGTCAAAATAAGTCTGCTGTGTACTGTCTGCATCTGATTATCGAGTGCTGTATTGAGTATCAGAAATGGTCCAGTTAGTTGCTGTTAGCTTTACTGTGAGGGCAAAACTCTGCTCTAGTCTCTAAAAGTTGTGAAAAGTGCTTATAAACTCATTGGGGTCAATTAGTTGGATGTTCAGAATGCATAAGGTAAGTGAGGAATCATTTTGGACCACTGTAAACTGATGAACTAGTTCTGTTTTTTACATTTTAAAGACAGTAAAAAAATCAGGTACAGCACCTTTAATGTGCAAATGATTTTATGGTAATTGAATGTTACACAGCCTCAGCACATTTCTCTGATTCCAACCTAAATCAATAAAAGATTAATCACTTAGGAAGTTACACAAAGAGCCTGCAGTATGGAGGTATGTAAAGTGGGAGAGTTAAGAGCCTGCCAGACTATATGAAATATCTGTTACATAACTGCAGTTCAGAGCTATGTAAAGACATAATGTTACGTTGACACTGTGAGTGCTTACACACAAAGATTGGATGTTAATTTAAAAACTTTTAAAATTGTCCACATTTTAATTTAGATACAGAATAAAAATGAGTGTGAGCACATATATTGTGTCATAGACCTTTCTATGAGTGATGTGTTTTGAACAACATACACACAGTCTGGTACTGATATTAATGTTCTATTTTATCCTATTCATTTTAACGAGGCAGCAGTTCTGTTGTTTGTAGACAGCACAGTCTAATGATTCTACATATGTACATATGCTTGTACAGTAATTACACTGGACCTTAAGTCTTTAATTACACTGGACCTTAAGTCTTTATTTCATCTTCTCATTATTACAGAAAGTATTGCACCAATATTTCTTTTGTATGGGGTTAGGTCTTAAATGGCAATGATTGAAAGGCTTTCTGGTTTATGTTTAGGAAATCTATATGACCAATATGGGATAAAAAAAGGTGTATTTTGTTATCGTATTACCCTGCTCTATACAGAGCCATACAACACGAGCTCCAGTACGACAATAAAGCAGTCTACCAGCTACCACAGTAAATATGGTCTGCAGCACCGGAGGCGTCAGGTTTACATGCAGTAAAGTCTATGGCTCAACATTTCTGTAACGCGTTTCAAGTTCTTGGCGCGGTGAGTCTCGAACGTTCATGTGGTGTGATTGAGAGTCGATTCCACAGGCTTCAAACGCCTGAGTTGAAAAATCGGAACTTTTGGCGAAATTCACCGCACGTCAACGTGTTTCAAGCGTCTGCCCTCAAATGCAAAGGCATCCAACTAGAGGCCTTGATGTGATTTAGACGCTGCAGTAAACATATTTAAATTTTCATTTTAAAAGTTTTATTTTAGGTTTAGGTTAAAGGTGTATTTTAAAGTTTTGACCTGTAGGCTTTCTTTGGCAGGACAGTAGAGGGTGATTGAGGGTGAAAAGTGGGGCAGATATTTAACAAATCAGCTTAGATCACTACGGGGCAGCACATTCAATACATTTACATAAATACAATTTGCTGTAAGATTATTTTTGTTTTGCATCTAGCCAATGAGTGATACCTTTTAAAACAGTATACCAAGAAAAGTCCCTTGGTGCCTGAGTTCCCATGGTGTTTCTGATCTGTAAACAGTTCCCTGTTTAGTCCTTGGACGCTTACACACCCCGCATCAGGCAAACTGGTGAGAGGTTTCATAATGTGTGTTTGTGTGTTTGTTTTAGAGAGGGCTGCAGTCAAACAAGGTCAATATATTGAATGAACTGTTCTCAGGGGGCATTCACAGTGTTCACAGTTCAAAACCTCAGTTCAGAATGTTTTACTTTCAGAAACCTGCTGGGAATTCTAGTCAAACGGATTGAGTTATATGGAACGTTGATCCAGTTCCATAAAAATCACACCATACTTACTTATTTATGAATTACTTTCGGGGAGATATAAATAGTTAAATGAATAGCTAATACACCCGTAGTTGTTTACAGTAAGGAGTATCTGTTATTATAGTTAAGTCCATTGAACTACCCTAAGGTGTGAACTGTCACCTGATCAAAATGTGTTCACTCCAACCTCCAACCTGAACCACGATCTGCTATTTTTGTGAGATATCATGATTCAGCGCTTTTCTGTTTAATCACAGTGAAGTGTGAACTCTCAAAAGCGCAGATGGCTTTAGTTAGCCCTTAATGGAGGATAAAAAGATACAAACTGGGTCAATCGTTATACATTTTTTGGCATCTCGTCCACCTTTTTGGCCAAATTAAAGGTCTGAAACGCTGCACTCGTGAATAGGCAGGGACAATGTGACCTCTAAAATCAATTTCCGTGTAAGCTATGAGGTTATGTGGTGACATGTCTGAGGATTCAGTCCTAAAGTAAAACATTTAAATGGATGTTGCTAGTCTATATACAAGAAATTCCACCACTTCACCCTTTAGTCCATTTACAAAACTTGTCTTTCATTGGTGGGTGGCATTAAATTCAACCCACGGCTCACAAAATCAATGCACCCAAAACATTTTTTTCTCAGAACTAAAATATTGAAAACCAGACTCCACTAACAGCAAAATATTTCCTGGTGGTTAAACAAAAAAATCAATCTTATCTAAAACCAACCCCTACACATTTAGCTTGGAACAATGCTCCGCTGTCTGCCCTCCCAAACAATGCTAGTGGAGCAAACGCGGCTAGTCGTTAGCGCTCATTGAAATGCTGTTACTGCCCTGTTAGTGCCACCTAATTAAAAAGCTCCACAGCGCTACACTAATAACTCTGTGTGGGTGGCTGCTCCTTAACACCAAACACATGCAAGAAAACCTCTCCAGGCACAGCAGGTGAGGACCTCCAGTGTCAATTATGGATGATTCAATGTTGTGAATGAACTCCCATACTCATAATGCGGGTGTTGACATCAAGATGTAGAGAGATTATTAAAGACTATCAAGGATTATTGAGGCCCATTACCTTAGTTTAAAAGGAACTATGTAGCCTGGTGTACTGTTTTAACAAAAGTACTATGGTCACAGCTGAACCTGGGTTGGCAGTGCCTTAACCTGCAAATAAAGGACACATACAGGTTTTTCTCAGTATATGGAAAGGCCATGTCTCATGTATAAGATCAGAACCTCAAGAATCACTCACTGACCTGCAGAGGCTGCACTAGCACTGATTAATGCTGGGGTTTAGGTGGTGATGATTCAGATCACAGAGAGGCATTTTTGCTCCCCACTGGATTTGAGCATTGAAACTGGAAACATAAATAAGAGATTCATGTGAGGCTCATTCTGCTTTCTGATTAGATAATCGTCTTGAAAACCAAAACATCAAAATATAAAGTAAATGGGACATCATGTTTTTGTAATTAAGAATAAATCAGCATCATCAACTGTTATCAGTAAAAGCTATTTGATTGGAACATTTTTATCTCATGTGATATAAACTAAATCTTACATACAGTTCCTTTAATAGATTACACATAAAAAATGGAAGATAGTTTTCTTAGTGATGGATAAAGATATAAGAGGTAAACGAGAAATCTAGAGATGGACATATTCATCAAAAATATTGATAGTAACATGAATATTGTTTTGAAGAGTATGAAAATTTGAATATTTCGTATATCATAAACTTATGTTGTCAACTTCAAAATAAGGGTGATTTTACAGTCACATTAGTTTGATACTTAAAGGCCCTTTACCTGATTTTTTTTTTCCCATGTATTTGAGCAAAATTTGTCTTGCAGCAGTGCAGATATATTGTATAAGCAGCTCTTGAGGTCAAATAAGGCATTTTATTCTCTGATAATCAGGAAGTGTGTGTTAGCATACTAGTTGTTGTTAGCTTTACTGTCACAGCAAACTCCTCACTGGTCTGTGAAAAGTGCTTATAAACTCATTGCGGTGAATAATTAGGATGCTCGGAATAACTTTGGACCACTGCAAACTATTTAAAATGAATTAGATCTGTTTGTCACAGTTTTAACACAGTAAAAATCAGGTACAGCGTCTTTAACCCTGGAGAACCCACGGGGTCAAATTTGGCCACAGTTAATTGCTGCTACCCAAAATGAACAAACAAAAAAAATATGTCAAATTTAACTTCAAAAGCCCAGAGTGCCACTTCTGGCCCCTGCATAGAGACACCAAGTGGATGATATTGAACTATCTGGCCCCTGCATAGAGACACCTAGTGGATGAATATTGAACTAAAATGAGCCAGAGTGGTAGTGATTTTGGCCTTGTGTTCTTGTTTCCATTGGCCAAAGTGTGTTTGTACATTTGAAATTCAGTTCTAACATGCAACAAATAAAGCAAAAAAGAACATTGTCTCATGTCTCATTGTATCTGTGTGGTTGACTGATTATTTTCCTAAATTTAAAATAGTTTGCATTGCCAGTGTTTGTTATTGTGATTCTTTGAAATGATACGCCTAAAGCCCAATGGGTCAAATATGGCCCTGATCCTAAATTAGGGAATAAAGGGTTAAAATTGAAAAAAAGTGGCTATTTCAGTGTTCAGTGAACTTATAGCAGTAATTTAATGCATTGTTCATAATTTTCCAAAGAAGAAAAGGGTTCTTGGGTTCTCCAGGGTTAAAACCTCAACTAATACAATTAAAGACATGTTTTAACCCATTTCTGTTGGATTGACAATGATATCAGTATACTCAAAAAAAAACAAAAAAAAACTACGATATGAATTTATGGCAATGCAGTCCACCCCTAGAGAAACGAGCTAATGATGATCACTGTCCATGGAGCTGAACCCCCAACCACCCTGTTAAAGCTACTGATCCCTGAATGTTAGGTGTAATTGTTGACTCTGAAGTTTGGAGGAGCAGGCAGAGCTAGAGACCAAGTCCAAACACAAGATAATACAGGACAAAATAGTTTTAAAACAGTAAAAGCCAGAATAAGTTATTTCCCTGCAATCAGTGCGCTGTAACACAACTGTTGCACATTTATGTCAAAGAGGTTTTTCATCAACCACTTACACTTTCTGAAACTTCTGAAAGCTGTTTGTGCTGAATTACAAAATTAATTAGCAGTCTGTGGCGTCAACACAAGAAAAAATCTGCAGCTAATTATCTCTTTCACTGAGTCACTCATACGTGCACAAAAAATAAAAAAAAAACTGTGGAGATCACTGTTTACTGCATTGTGAATCAACTTAAAGATGCACTATGTAATTTTTTCTGGTGAAGGGTCCACGACCTGCTTGGATCCATGGAGATGATATTGCTTTGCCTTGAATGTTCCACAATATCTTGCATTTGTTCAATTACAGGTGTTTTTATTACCAGGGCCGGCTGGGTATAGGTGGTCGCTTAGGCCAAATCACATTCAACACATTTAATACATTTAAAACATAAATACATGTAAATAAAATTGTTCCACATGCTTTAATCTCTCAAAAAGTATTCAAAAGTAAGTCTCTGGTTTGGCCTGGCGAGAGGCATTTTCTGTGTGCAGTGACATATAATGCATCCAAATGAGCCTAATCATTAAGAGCATACAGCACAAAATCAAAGACTCTGGAGACGGTTTGGAGTCCAAAATAATGTTCTACATCCCACAAGCTTTTAGTCAGTCTTTATTTTTTACCCATTTGCCTCTTATTCACAGAGCTACGAGCACAAACCACCTCATATGTCTATGGATTCAATAGCATTCAATTCAATAGCACAAAAAACGCGACAAAATGCAACCATTTCTTTCCACATTTCAGATAAATTCTTGTAGAAGCAACGTAAGCACAAGAGCAGGAGTGTGGACACAAGTTTTAGACTGGACTGTTGTCTGGAGAGTTTGTCCAGGGGGCACCCTAGAGCAGGGGCAGAGCACAGGGATGCAGCAAAGGGCTAAGGTCCCACTGACAACCACTGACACAGGATTTGGACATAAGTGACATGCAACAAGTGTAAAATACAGGTTAGCCCCAACTGTGCCACAAGTGTTCTTCTAATAACTAATGCCCCCTTTGAATCTTGGAGAGAAGTAACCGACAACCATAATGAACAGAAAATAGAAATTAATCTAATTTACCCCAGATTACAGAAAAATACTTCAGATTTGTTCAAATTTCCTGAAGGGACCCCAGAACCCCAGCTTTTAAAATGACCTGCTATGAAATCAATGCAGAATTTGATTCAGGGCCTTTAATTCGTGGACTAATGTCTACAAAGGTCTTGGCGAATATATTACTGTGGGTTAGGGCTGTAAGGTGCCAAAAGAGCTAGGGCTGGTCCTGTTTATTACTCAAAAGTACAGTGAAAAACATGTATTCTTCCAATGAACAGAATCATCTCTCCATAGATCTGACCTGGAATTCGTCACTTGCGTGTCTCCATGGAAGCAAAGTAATAACATCTTCATGGAAACAAGCAGGTACTGGAACCCTCCACCAGAAA
Source organism: Periophthalmodon schlosseri (assembly GCA_000787095.1). Taxonomy (NCBI): domain Eukaryota; kingdom Metazoa; phylum Chordata; class Actinopteri; order Gobiiformes; family Gobiidae; genus Periophthalmodon; species Periophthalmodon schlosseri. Next base: position 6,517 of record KN482743.1, on the reverse strand, counting down.
AAGTTACATAGTACATCTTTAATCTTGAGACAATGGGGTCGTGAATGTGAAGTTTCATCTATGTATGATAAAAGGTCAATGTGAGGCTGGTTATGTGTCTTGCCCAAGGACACAACAACAATAAGAACTGGTGGAATAAGGTATCAAACTGTCAACCTCTGAGTCAGTGGGTGAAAACTCAACTGACTAAACCGCCACTTCTACTGCCCAAACCAACCAATACATAAGATCTTGACTTTTGGTCTGTCATTTCCACTTTATTTTCAGCAGGTAGCATTTTCCCAACCATTCTAACTCACTGGCCACTGCTCTATAATTCTGTGCTGGGCTATTTGACAGAAGAGTGCTTTTTTGGCGGGATAAATGTCCAGCCTCGTATCTCGCCCCAAACCAACAGTCATTCCAGATTCGTAATAAGTAGTGTGTTTGACACTCCCAAACCTCTACCTAACGCTATAGCTGTTAAACTTTAAACTTGTCTTAGCCTATGGGAGACAGAACGGCATGTTTTGTAAGAGTTACAAGAGGCGCTGCACCTGACTTTTACTGTCTTAAAACAGAACTAGTTCTTTTTAAACAGTTAGCAGAGGTCCAAATTATTCCTCCCTTACCTTATGCATTCAGAATATCTTAACTATTCGCTGCAGTGAGTTTATAAGCACTTTTCACAAGTCTCAGGTTTTGACGTGACGATAAAGCTAACAACAACTAGCATGCTATAGGTTCATTTTAGACAGCTTTAGTCAAAACATATTCCTTCGAATTTTAACACATTTTGAGCATTTGTTCAACACGATGAGTTTGTAAACACTTTTCACAACTTTTTATGGCCAAAGCGGAAATTTGTCATCACACCACAGCTAACGACAACTAGCATGCTAACAGTGCACCAGCCTTACTTCCTGGTTTGTGCCTGATAAAAATGCTTTATAATTTGATGCTGCGAGATCATAGTTTACTCAACTATATACACAAACATTGGGTACCGCCCCTTTAATTTCCTTGTTACTAAAGAGTTACTTGTTAAAGTGGAACTAAACAATCAATCACGTTTTGCTACTAAACTGTGTACATGGTGTTTTAATAGTATTGTGTACAGTTAGTAGACCTTTTGGACAGTTTTAGTTTATTAGGCCAATTTGCAGCTTTCTGGTAAAAAATAAATAAAATTGTGTGCAGCCTCCAGTGGGCTCTGCAATTAGTACTACTTGACATCACACAGAACTGTCCTGATTAAAGCCAGGTGTATCTGATTACAAACAACTGGCTGTTGAAGTGTGGATACCCGTTAGACCAATCACACTGTTCCTCGTATGACCAGACCCCGCCCCTCCCCCCGCCTCACTCTCTTTTTTTAGTCCTCCGGGTACTGCCCAGTTTAACAGCTCTATTTGAAATGTGGTTGTGGGCAGAGTTCAGGCGCTTAGTCCCATTTTAAGAGGAAACTCACCCCAAATCTCGAAATAGTAAAAAAGAAAAAAAAAAAAAAAAGTTTTTCCACTCCACACAAATATTGGTTTCAGCTTATGCAGCTTTCACGCCTTGATGTCTCTGTTCTAATGTCAACAAAGCCTAAACAACTAGCTCCCTGCGCCTATGCCTCCAGAGGGGAGCGCACAGCATGAGGCATCGCAGTTCACTGATCGGTCACTGGAGTCATTATTAACAAGGGTTTTCGCTCAAACTTCCCCAAAGAAACCTTTAAAAGACTGTCAGAGCGTGAGCAGATGACATTTGGAGGGTATTTCAACATAGCCAACAGTTGACTTAGCTTCGAAGCATATAAGCAATATTCTCTCGCAGTTCCCACGGTACAGCACATAAATAACCCCAAGGTATTTTTTCAAGATACTGTTTATGGATCTATGTCTATTACACAATTCCATAACTTCCACCTATAGCTTCCATACATATTGATTGGCTCTGTCGAACTTGAGGGAAACTTTTAAAATATAGCCCTGGGCGGTGTTCAGTTTGAATGCATCACTAGCTCAGGCCAAAAGCCAAAAGTTTCTATCAGCCAGTTCTTTGTTTGGACCGCTTTGCATAAATAAACTATTCTCTGTTAAGCTCAGGCCACAATGGGAGCTTGCCAATGAACTTTGCACTGCAGGCTTTGGAAATGGTGCCATGTGACCGCAGCTTTGAACGAAGGCAGATACGAGAAAGAAGTGGAGTGTTGGCTGCATGTATGACACCGGTGTAGACGGTTTCAAAATTTGGATTAAAATGTGCCTTATGTAATTTTTCTGGTGGAGGGTCCGTCACGTGCTTGTCTCCACGGAGATGTTTTACTTTCCCTGGAACATCGCACATGTTATTTAACACATCTATCTTGCGTTCATTCAATTACAGTCGCATGTATTACTAATGAAATACCTTGAAAATTCATATGTTAATTGTCAAACTGTGGAACATTTCAGGCAAAGCAACGACATCTGTGTATAGAAAAGGAGCTGGCGTTACCCTCCACCAGAAAAGTTACATAGTGGATCTTTAAATTACATTTTTTTTCTTACTGAGAAAAACAAACAATAAAAACAACAATTTGTAGAATACTATCGAGATTTTGGCTATAAAATCTTACACCGTGACCTTACTGTACTGTGATGACAACACAAAGTACACACTGTACAAATACTATGATGTACATGAAATCTAACAAGGTCAGCGATCATGTTTCATACAAGTAAAGAGTAGTAGCTAACTGGCTATACACAGTTGTTGCTGTCCATGGTGCTGAAACGTCCACCAGTCCAAATCCAAAAGCTTTGACTTTAACTATTAAAATGTGGACAAAAAAAAAAAAAAAAAAATGCTCACATTTGAAGATGCAGAGACAATTTGAACTATCAATCAAAACAGGCACTAACAAATAGCATTTTGTGTGCATGTTTGTAAAGGTCTTCTTTCAAATCAGTTAGAACCTATTGATGGAATGTGCTTAATTCTGAGTTGAGCACCACGTGCGGCAAATGACCATTTTTCATTAGTTTAGTTTTTAGAACACTGTAAAGAATCCTTTTAGATCAAGACAAGAGATTTTCTGAAATATTTTTCTGCATTTTAGTTATCACCTTCTCATTTGAACTGTATAGTGGAAAACTACACTGCTTGACAATTACTCCATAGATACAAATAAGGATTCAAAACTTCTTACGTGTGGTCTACATACACAAAATATTGATCTTAGTCTATGAGAAAGGCAATGAATCTTACAGCTCCAAATCAACACAAAATGGCTTGACCCAGCTCAACACTATCCTTCTGATTAAACATATTCTAAGCATCAGTGACGAGAATACAATGAATTCACTAAATGGAAGGATCAATAGGTTGACCAATGGGCTGAACTCATTTTCTTTATCTGTCTACCATACCACCATCGTGTCCACTGTTATTGGCTTGTTAAAGTAATTGACTCACTACTTAGACCCGATTGAGAACGTTTAAAACCAAGATGAAAAAATCAATATGAGTGAAAAAGAGAAGACAGCTTAGACGAATGATTAAAATGACTCTTAGTAGACCTTTCATCAATACTGCTCTATCTGAATGTATGTAATTAGACAGAAGACAGGTGGAATGGAACGCTTCAAACTGCAGGGGACAGGCGCGACCGGAGTGGGCTCCTTAACGCGGGTTACTAATGACATTTGTATGATTTCACATCGATCGGATCTGCTCCAAGGCTTGTGTCACCGCGAGCCAATCCGTGTGCGCTTTTGTTGCTGTGGTTGCTGTGTACAATAACGTGCTGCCACCTGCGCGCCCGCGTTCACGTCACTACAGCTGTGTATGTGTGTGCGTGCAACAGTTCCAAAAACACTCAACTCAGCAGAAAGTTTTACCTGACTGAAGCGCGTGAACTCCCTCTGCACCACGCTGACCACGGGCACCTGCAGCGCGCTCGAGACGAACTCCAACTTTACAAACTCGTCCCTGTTGCGCGGGAAGGCAATCATGGCCAAGACCCCCTGAACCACCACTGTGTGACAGACGCTTTCCACGAAGGACAGCGGGTCCTCCTCGGTGTCCGGGGCGGCAGATGAATCCGAGGAGGCGAAGGAAAAGGCGGGCAGTTCTCCGAGTCCAGATCCCACCGCCAGAACCATCTCCATGGTCAGGTTATAGGGCAAAATCCCGGCCCGGTTCATAGCCTCCACTGCGAGCAGAACCGAGTCCCTTGGCGAGAACACGCGGTTCTCCTTCGGGCTGTTGTCCTCCCGTTGGCGCGCTTGGTTCTTGTTTCTGTTCGTGCCTCTAGTCCTGAGATTGGCAGATCTAGGCGCACTGGCTGACCTGACCTGCCTGTCGTCCCACTGCTCGGACGCGGCAGAGGGGGCGAAGAGCCGCGGCTGCACGTGCAGAGCCCCGAGCCGGACCGTGTGGCCGATCCTCTTGAGCACCTGGCACGGCTGCGGGTGCGAGTGTGCGCGTGGAGGCAGGTAGGTGAGAGCGCACAGCAGGAGACACGCACCGTTCATCCTTGTCGTCAGCCCCATCGTCCCGCCTGGCGCTCCGCAGCTGCAGCCGCGTCGTGGTGCGTCGGTCCGCGGACACAAACAACAGGCTGCCGAAGCGCGAGACCCGGCACCAGCAGATCTCCAAAGGTGGCCCTTTTCATCTCAAAGCATCACTCAAGCCTTGGGTTACAAAACAAGAGGCAAAAAAGATACATGGCATATTCCTTTTGCGTGAGGTAAAACACAAAGCTCCAAATTGTTGCTCTGTTGCGCATCACGCACATTCCCAAACACTCCAATCCAGTGGAAACACCTCAACGTTATCCCCAAATCCGTATCCAGAGCGCACGAGTCCAAAGGCGAAAACAATGCAAACATAACACGAAAAACATATACATGAATGTTGTCCTTTGCGCGCGTGATGCCTGGCTCGAGTCAACCTCCACACTGACACTTGTACCGGCGAGACCTCCGGCACGAGAGCGCGGACTCGTGCGCACGTTCCTCCACAGTCCTTAGTCCACCCACTACCCCACCCTCTCCCAAAGTGTGACAGGGAACAAGTTGCATAAGGGATATATGACCAAAGACATGCGGCGGAGAGGAAAGGTGGAATACTGTAAAGACACTCTCAAACCCCGCAGGATATATAAATAACATAATCAGTTATTTGTTTGGCCAATTCTTCTAGTTTCAGCACAAGGACAATTAGCGCTTATCTAATTAAAAAATAAATAAATAAAAATGAAAAAAAAAAAAAAAAATCGAAATCAAAACACAAGGTTAAGGTATATTATGTTTTTATCTTATGTGGTCATAGTCACTGTGGATAAAAGTCCAAACTAAACTATTTTGAGAAATCCAGAAATGACATTGATAAATAACCAAATAAAACTGATTGATTAAATTAACTATACATTATTTTTATGTATTTATTTATTTATTTTTTACATTTTACATTCAAGTGTAGAAAACACACGAGTCCTTTGAGCAGGCTTGCATCTCCACAAACCTGTTTGTCGCCATGGAAATACTGCTTTGGCTATAATATTCCACAGTATGGCATTAAAATTACCCTCCATGGAGAATGTTCCAATGTGTGGTTTTAACTTTCTATTTCCATATTTTTATAGCACGCAAGTCACTTTCCACCTCCCCAAGTTACACGGTGTTGCTTTAATATTTTGCTTTTCGCATAAATATTTACTGACTGAAATCTGAACTTCATATAATCTGTTTTTATGAGCTTAGACCTAAAATTAGAACAGGTGTTGTGTTAGTATCTACTTTATTAGCCCAATAACATTTTGGATTTACTGTTGCCGTTTTATGGAAGAGTAAAATGAAAAAGCTACATTCTTCAACTTGTAGTGTCAAAACACAAAAAGTAAATAAATAAATAAATAAACCTAATGACGGCCAATAAGGGAGTTTAATATAGTGGGGAAAGGGTCGGTCAATTGTACAGCTATAGCGGTTGCCCCATGGGTCAAATGCAGAGGACAAATTTCAATACACAGGCATAATAAAATAAAGTGATTCATGATTGTAGACAGCAGCACTAAACACAGTGGAGCAGGTTCTAGAGGTGACTGCTCTGTGCCGTTTAGGGAAAGTACTTTTGGACAACTCTGTTTTGCTTATGGAGCAGGTCAGACGTAGCGGTTGCCCCATGGGTCAAATGCAGAGGACAAATTTCAATACACAGGCATAATAAAATAAAGTGATTCATGATTGTAGACAGCAGCACTAAACACAGTGGAGCAGGTTCTAGAGGTGACTGCTCTGTGCCGTTTAGGGAAAGTACTTTTGGACAACTCTCTTTTGCTTATGGAGCAGGTCAGACGTGGGACACACTGCTGCTCAGATATGACACTGGCAGCATTTTCAAAAGCTTTAAAACAATGGTTTTTGAGGGTCAAATATGTCACCATATATAACAACACTGTATGTGTAGTGTCATGTACAGTGAGTGTGTTGTGTGTGTATAGTGTGTTGTGTAAATAGTGAGTGCGTTATATGTATAGTGTGTTGTGTGTCTAGTGAGTGTG
>KN482741.1:0-17298 GCA_000787095.1 Periophthalmodon schlosseri | reverse complement strand
AAAATGTTAACTGATAACCCCCAAAATATTAGTTGTTAATTTATGTCAACAATGCCGCCAATAGTTGTAGGCTAGACCAGATTTGCTCATACCTTCATTGAGAATCAGAGCAGGTGCATAGATCACAATCCCAGTATAAAGGAGCTGTAAAGACAAACTTATTGAAATAGTATGCAAAGACAACCACCTAAAAAAAACATCTTCCTCATGATTTAGTTTCAGTTAGCGTTGGGTCATTTGCTACTTTTTGCATTCCTTTGGTTTCATGGACGATGTTTGCATGCAAAACAGGAGCAACACAAATGACTTACTGTAGCCACGAGGAATTGGACACTACCCAGAAGCTGCATCCCTCGGCCAAATCTCAAACGCAGATACTGAGACAGACAGACAGGTGAAGTTAGTATCTCTCTCTCATCCCTCTACACCTCCTTTAATCACTCATGCACTTTCACTATGCAGTATACTGGAACACAGGTGCAGGCTGGATTACAGCTATAGAATCTCTGCTGTTTTTTGTTGTTTTTTTTTTTAGAACAAGAATGCTATAGGGTATATAGTCCGGCGGTTCTCAAACTAAAATATTTCTTTCCGAATGCCTCCAGAATTTAAAGCAACAGTATGTAACTTTTAGCCAAAAATAAACTAAAATAAAAGTAAGTGTATTTCATTTTGGTTGTGTTTATTGCATCTCCTGCCTGTTTCCATGGAAATGTTGTTCCTTTGGCCATATAATCTTCCACAGTATGGCATAACATTTATCTCCATGGAGAATATTCCGAAGTATGGTTTTAACTTTCTATTTCCATGGAATCGTGCAGGTGACATGCCACTTCCAGAAAGTTACATGCTGTACCTTTAACCAGGTCTATGGCAGCTGGTCTAAACTAGGACTAGGTCTAAAAAGGACTACACCATTACTGCAGTTCTAAACAAGGACTTACCAAAAGGAGGAGAAAAAATTGATAAAAATTACTCTCAAATAAGCAAAGACTTTAACTGAAGAATTCCTGCTTACGTACCACCAGTGGTCCATATACCACATTTTGAGAACAATCCATAGAAAACACTGGCTAATTAGACCTGGATGATGCAAAGACCTGGGTGATCCAAATAAAATGATTATAGATAAAACTAAAAGGTGCACTATGTAACTTTTTTGGTGGAAGGTCCGCCACCTGCTTGTCTCCATGATGTTTTTGCTTTTCCTGGAATGTTCCACAGTATGGCATTAAACATATCTACTGTTTGAAAGCATGCATTCTTACAGTGAGCAGTGTGCCCTTGCTACATATTTGGTCTGTAATTTGGCCTAGTGGCATCACTTGCTTATCTCCATAGATATAGATAAGTTCAACGCTGCCATACTGTGGAACATTCAGGCAGATCAGTCTCCATGGAGACAAATAGGTGACAGGCCCTTCACTAGAAAAGTTACACAGTGTACATTTAAAGAGGGGGTATTATGCAAAATTAGCTTTTGTAGCTTTCTATAATGTTATTCCCTCATCAAAAAAATGCCTGAAGAGGTTTTAGATGTAATCCATGCATGTTTGAGTAATTTAGCGATCTGTTCCAAGCCCTATTCGAACCCTCCTTACGGTTAGCTGTAAGATTTGTCCAATGCTCCGCCCACAAGCCTAAGTCCCCCGGGTTTCCACATGACAATTCTCCATAAATATACAAAAGCAGGATACAAAACAATACACAAACCTGATGCAATGTGCAGTAGTTTCATTAATGCCAATTGTAATGTGATGGTACTGTGAAGGGGAGTGACTTTTGACTCAGTGTCAAAAAATATAAATATAAATTATAAAACATGTTTATCATGTTGATCATGGTGATCTAAATATGTTATGTGTTAGTAGTTATACCACATACCACATAAAAGTGTAATATCCCCTCTTTAAGTACAATGTAATTATCCATTATTTATCTTGAATGAACCTGAAAACTTGGTATCTTGTTACTATATAATACTAGGTCTCTCCATGGCCTAGCACCATAGTACATCTCCCACATGTTAGTCCCATATGAACCAACCACCTCAGGGACCGGCCTCCTGCTCGTGCCCAGAGTCAGGACTAAACATGGGGAATCAGCGTTCCAGTCTTCCTGAAGATGTGAGAAGGCAGTTTGTTTAAATCCAGGCTCAAACCCGTTCTGTTTAGCTGTGTATATGACTGAAAGGTTTTTATTCTGCACTCTTCTCTTTTAATGTTCTCTTTATGATGATTTTTTATGTTTTGATTTGTTGTATTGTGATCGTAATGTCTTTCTTATTCTATAAAACAGTTTGAATTACGAATTGTGCTATACAAATAAACTTGCGTTGCCTTGCCTAACTACTATCATAATTTAACAACAAATGATGACTTAAGATGACTGAATGATTTCATATTAGAATACAACTGAACCTGGTTGGTGCTTGTGATGCCCAGACGATAGAAGACCGGCAGAAAGAGCAGTGCTGTGAGCAGAGAGTTAATGCTTTGGCCCAGGCACATGTAGAAAAACTTAAAGCCGTAGCGCGAGGACTCAGCGGGGACTCCCAGGACCTGGATGGCAGACATGAAGCTGGCACAGAGCGACAGACCGACCGGGACTGCGGGCAAATTCCTGCCTCCAGTGAAGAAGTCCTCTGCACTGGCAGCACCGGCCGCGGGCTTCTTCAGGGCGTGGTACAGTCCGATCCCCATAGAAACCAGCAACATGATGGAAAACACTGCATAGTCCCCCAGACTAAAGCCCAAGGAGGGGGATTCAGCCACAGATACTTCCTCCATGGTCTGGTCCAAACCTGTTATGATGAAAAATAAGCAAGACTTTCACATGCACTATAAAAACATGTGTATTTGTATTTGTATATGGGAGTATGCCAGATGGGAGCAAGAGACAGATTTCCCTATTGATTACATTGTACTTTGCCATGACATATCCGAAAGGTAAATTCACAAATGTTGAACCTGATCATTTCTATTACTGACTAGACCCAAGAACTCACTGTATTACAACAGAAATCTGCATTTTAACAATATTAATTTTAGCTGCTCCCCATTTGTATTAAATATTATTGGCCTATAGAACGTTGTGATGTCATCAGCAATAGGGTCCACATTTGAATATTTTAGCTAATCAGCTCTTTACTATTTGACTGCTTAAAGGAAAGAAATGTAGCTTTATTTGAACACTTTAGCGTGAAGAAGGAACTGCACAAATGGTACTACACAGCTCCATTATAGGTTAGCTGTAAAACCGGGTTGCAGATGTCTAAAGTTAATTTCTACTGATGTTATTTTTCATTATTATACCTTTATTATGCAGGACAGGGTTTCGTATAGACAGTAATTAAGTTTTTAGTCATTTCAAATCATATGTTGTGCAAAATGATCCAAACTGACCCAAAAATATCGACTCCATCGGCTCTGGATTGTAAAATTTCTGTATCTGCATCAGCCATGGAAAAAAACATATCAGTCATTCTCTAATTTGTATTTCTGTGTTTGCAGTTTGAAAACTGCTCTGCACAAGATAAACACACAGCTGCATGTATATTTTAACTTAAAAAAGACCTTAAATATTACTTTTAGAATATGTGTACTGGATATCAAAAATCAGACATGTTTAAACGATGGAACTGTAAACAGCTTAACTACAGCTAACAAGTTTTGAAAGGAAGTGGGGTCCAGTTATTGACTTTCTCAAATAGGACACTTACACCCTGACATTCAAAAAGGTAATTATGTAAAACAGTTTGAAGGCCCAGTCTCAGGACACTTTGTTGATGTGAACTGCCTGTTTATTTGTGGCAATAAAAGTTCAAAATAAATACATAAAATAAAATGTGTAATTTTTTATCCAGAGATTAATTTGAACACGTGTTAATTCTTGCCACATGAATTGTTGTAAATGCTCATCTATGTCACACAATGCCATGTCAGCAGCCAACTGGCAGCTTTTTATTATAAACAGGCTGTTCATAATCTAATCTCCGAAAGCTCATAATCACCTAAAACACACTGTTTAGTGCAGAACTGTTACAATCTGCACAGAGGCCTTGGAGACTGATATAGGTTTTAAAATTTGCCAGTTGTAAATACATAACTTATACTGAATTATGTTGAATGTATGATCTATGCAGCTGCCACATCTGACACTGACGGTAGCACAGTGGGTAGAGTAGACAAAATTGTTCACATGCAGAAGAATTTAAGAATACTTTATATGCGTACTCAATTATAAGCAAAAAGTAGTGACCAAATCTCTGAATGAGGGTTTATGGAACCACACAAAGCCTGACATGAAGTCCAACAAATTCACAAATTCCAACTATACTGCAAAAAATATGCTAAAAATATACTAATTCAGAATAGTAAATATTTACTACTAAACTAAATATCCTTATGTTGTCCATGTAAAGGTTTGGGTGTCCTGTTTGTCCCCATAGACAAACAGTGAAAAGACAGCTGCTGCAGGATCAGTCACTGCCAAAAAAGCAATGTGGAGTTTGTTTTGTTAAGTCCTGATACGACTACATAATGACATTTGGATTAAATATTATGAATGAAATAAATATAATCGACATATTCTGTAACACTGGAGAAACGTGGTATAAATTAGAATAAACTCAAGTTGGATACGATTGTTGTTATTATATGTATGAGAATTTGCATTGTCTTGTTAAGTCCAGTAAAGTGTGATTTTGTCTTATATTTGGGGTGACCAGGTTTTTAACATTAAAAACTGGGTCACACTGGGTTGGGGTGGTTGATAATAATAAGCTTGTGAAAAGAGCATGTAAAAAAGAACTAGGACCATTCTCAACTGACTTGTGAATCAGTTTATAACATGAGAGACTTCTGTCATTACAACTGAGTGCACTTTTTGGTCTTTGGCAATTTGGCAATTTTCAAGTCATAAAATAATAGTTTTCTGTATTTGAACCAAAACATTTCACAAAATATTACCCTTTTTACAGTTGGCGCTAATGAAATGGGTCAAAATAGGGACACCTGGGACATTTCTTGTATAAAACTGGTACGTATCACTGATTTTGGATAAATCCACTGGGGCATGGGATAAAAGACTCAAAACTGGGATTGTCCCAGGTAAACAGGGATGTTTGGTCACCCTACTAATGTTTAATACTCGTACCTGCCTTAGGAAGGGAAGTTTTAGCTATTACACTAACTCTGGCATATTTAAGTTGATACTGCTTGACATACTGATTAAAATGCACCGTCCTGATTAAAATTTTTTGATAAAGATGAGATTTTATTTATAATGCATAGAGATAGACCAGATTAGACCAGAGCAGGCCTATGTGATGGCAGACTTCATAACGGTTCTCTTAGCCTATGAAGGAGTTTGCTAAAAGACTTCACATTTCTGGACACTCACCACTCATTCATGAACTAAGAATAAACAAGTTTGGAAGTCCTTGTGCACATCATTATAACAAAGTCTACAGTGCATCCCAGATAGAAGAAATCATGCACAGATTATAAAATAAGCAAATACAAATGAATAAATATATGTCCTTACCGCAGCAGGTGTTTCAGCAGCTTGAAGACACAGAGGAATTTGCTGACAGAATCTCTCTCCCTCAGCAGTTGCGCTTTTTTTTAAGAAGCGTGCCCGTTTTGCGCATGCGTCATCCCGTCTCCCAAGTCCCACCAATACGTAAATTAACACACACTAAGTCAGGTCGAGGTGACGTGTTGGTTTGATAAAAAATCAACCATGTAAACCCTGTTTTTCGTCTTGAAATGTGTGGTAAGACTTGGGAACTTACTTTTATCCTGTTGCAACAGAGGAACAGAGGTACTCTGACCGCAGTTAGAGTTTTATAGGTAGACAGAATGGGTTATTTTTAAATTGGTCTGACGTGATAAACTTTTACCATTATGGTCTCGACAGTTGCACGTGACCTCAGGTGTGTGGTCTTCACGTGAGGAGCGCCGCCTGCATGATGCGGCCAAAGTAGTGCACGTGTGCGTCTGTGCATGTTTTAAGTAGGCCTATGCTTTTTATCTCATGTGTAACTTAAAACAGGTACTACATGTGTCCTCTTTATTGTAAAGTATGATAACCTTAGGCCGTTCCTTCCTTTGTGTGTAGACGTCATGATTAAACACATTAAATGTTTAATAATTATTTCTGCCATGTAAAGAGACACTGAGCCTCATAACGGGAAGCCAAAGTGAAACTCAAATGGGCACCAGCAGAATCTGGGTTGATGCTTATTTGAAACCATAATTATTTTTGCTTATCACATGGAGTTCTAAGACAAACGCTCACATGAACTATATTTGTTATTCTGTAGCTAGATAGATAATACCAAGTTTATATACATTTATGATAATCAAATTGCATACCAGGGGTCCCCAAAATGGGTCCTGCAGGGGAAACTTGAGTCTACGGGGCACATTTTGATGTTAGCTGGGATTTAATTATTTCTGGAAGTTTGAATTTACATTACATGTTTACAGAGTAAATTGTTTATAGTTTGACAGATCACACCCCTCAGTCCCCTCAAGAGGAAGTGGTAAAAAAGCCTACATCTGCTTCTGTTTGATCTCATGATTTTATTTCACCATAAAGGCAGATCATAATCAGAATTTAAGTCTGGGATTAGTTAAATTCAGTTCAGGATTACAGGTTTGAGATTATTGCATTATTTCTAAATAGACCAGAAAAATTACAGGAATTAGACTCACATTTTTATTTGTTTTTGAACAGTTACAAACTATTAATAAATGGTGAATTAAATAAGATGTTTTCTTTTATACCTTATATACAGGTCTAATTGGGACGTAACAAAAGATGCGGTGAGGCCTGTCACATTAACAAATTTTGAAGCACGGTATATTGCAATGGAGATGTACTGCAATAAACAATAATACTGAAACAACTTTATACCACTGACACAGTAACAATAATGCAAGATAATCCCAGTGAACCATTTTAAATAGACAGTATCATTAAAAGTCATGAGCTGGATCAAATCAATAGTAGAATGGACCAATAATTAACCATTGACATTAATGATTCCACCTTTTAAAAATACATTTATTTTTATTCCCTTAAGGGTTAGATTATGCTGCATATCTTGAAACTGTATTTACCCTGAAAGCAAATAGTAAGCTTGTCTATACAGTTAACTTTTGATGAATATTATGTTGCTGCCGAATAATGGCCCAAAAAGTAACTCAAGTGCAGGGTATTGTCAAACCACAGCCTATCAATAAAAAAGTGGTATTAGTAATTGAAATGTGCTCAAGCCCTGAATCTGTATCATGTGTCTATGTTACTTGAAATGGCGTGTGTGTCATTTTGTCTAAAACAGGAAATCCTTTGCAACACTTCCTGCAAACTGACAGCCAGCAGAAGCCATATCTCAGGCTTTCTTACCGGAAGACAACATTGCATAAAACCAGCTGCTGCAAACATATAAAGGTAATTTCATAATGTTTACATAACATTTTTAGGGACATAATGTGGTCATTTGGTATAATCTGTTTTTGTCTTTTCAGGGCTTGATGGATATGAGTGAAGAGGAGAGTGCCCCTTTGGTGTTTCGTGACAGAGGTGGTAGTCAGAAGTCTGATTCCAGTTCCGGTCACTGTCTACAAGTCCAGCTGTACTTCTTCCCTGGCACCAAAGACAAGACCGTTTTAAACATATCATGCGTTCATATCTCTGCCGAAGACGTCTGCAAACAAGCTGCTGCCAAATGTGGTAAGTTATGGCGCTATGCCACACTATGTGTCACATCTGAGAAGCTAAGCAGAGTTGGGCCTGCTCAGGACTTGGATGGGAGACTGCTGGGAACAACAGGTCCCACAGTGGGGCCGCAGTGACTTGACTGTACAGTGTAAAAGAAAAAAAAATCTAATCTGTCAACTGGACAAAAAGTTGTAGGAGTGAAGACATTTTGTTGCTCATCCAAGCTGCTTCTTCAGTTCTGGTCAGATTACTGGTGGACACTGCCTTATATCTATCTTATATCTATCTGAATATAAAGCAGTGTCCACCAGTGATCTAACCAGAACTGAAGAAGCAGCTTGGATGAGCAGCTTTTTGTCCAGTTGACAGATTAAAATTGTTCTTTTACTATGGATCATACCTGGACGACTGAGGGATTACACACACATCTAGTGTAGGGATGGGACAATAAACAATAATATTATTTATCGTGATAAAAAGAGCAGACAATAATTGTTTGTGGGACATTTTATTTAATTGTGATAATCGCCAACAAAGATAATCGCCCTTATATCTCCAGAATGTGCAGAAATAACTAACTTATAACTTATAACTTATCCATAATGTTCTCCACTAGTTGTTTTCACTTGTAACAAAGTACATTTATATAACAGTTGTTTAAACTTATTCATAACATTAAAATTATAATTATTCATATCCCTAACTGTCAGCAACTTTATTATCGTGATATAATCGTTCATCACAATTATTTTGACCATGATAATTGTGATACTAAATTCCACTATCGTCCCATGCCTAACCTAGTGTACACTGTTGTTGTGTACTTAGGCAAGACACTTTTCCCACCTTGCTTTGTGTGAACTGTGAATGTGGTGTGTGAGTGATTGGTTGTTTTTCGAGGGGCCAATGGCATAGAGTTCCGTCAGTCTACCCCAGGGCAGCTATGGCAACATTAATAGCTTGCCACCACCGAGTATGGAGTGAATGTGTAATGCACGGAACTGTGAAGTGACTTTGGGCATCTGGGAAAACACTTTATACTAATATGCGTTGTTGTTAATATTATTATGTGCATGTAGTTGTTGTTATTATGACTGGGCATGTTTTTTAGGGATATTTCCAGTTTATCAGAGCCTTTTTGCTTTGGCGTCTGCTGATTTGACTTTCTGGTACCCTCCATCACACATGTTCAACGCAGATGAAAACCTGCTTGTACATTTCAGAGTAAGGTAGGTGAACATAACTATAATAGACAGTGAATTAAAAGGTGCACTATGTAATTTTCCTGGTTGGGGGTTCGCTGCTTGCTTGATTCCATGGATATTATATTGCTTTGCCTGGAATGTTCAACAGTGTAACATTAAACATATCTATCTAGCATTTATTTCGTTATAGGTGTTTCTATTGCTCAAAGGTATCTTGCACAGTGTACATTGTTACTGAGTATGGTCTGTCGCCTCTCCACTGATCTGACTTGTAACTTGGCCTAGTGGCGTCACCTCCTTGTCTCCATGGATGTAGATAAGTCATACAGTGGAATATTGGATAAAGCAATAACAACAATAGACATGCATAGCCGCTACTCGGAGCTACGTCAATTCGAATGCTCCTTCGCATACAAATTAATCCCCATATTAAAGTATATACAATGTTTATTTCATGGTATTTATGTCATTTATCTAGTCTCCTCACCAGTAACATGTAAAAGAGGGCGTTTAGTGGTCACTAGAAGTTCACCGAAACCACACAAGTTCAGAAATCTCAACTGAAAGTGTGTTAGCCGTTAGCTCAAATGCCTCTTTTACATGTTACATATTATCTAAAATAAGACTTCAAAAGGTTTACACACTCAGCAATGACTTTGAAAGAGGCTCTGGTCTCATGTAAAAGTGATAGATAGGTTGGTACCAGCTGACACCCTCAGGATTATTCATAATTTACGATTGTTGCGGGCTAATGCTAAAGGCTATAGGAAAAAATACAGTCTCCAGTATTCCAAAATCTTCCTGGAATAGCCGAGTTGCTAAGTGGATGATAGCCTTAGCACTGAATGCCACGTCTGCTAATTATATGTCTGTGATAACAACTCCATAGAGAAAGGCAGATGGCAAACCCCCAGTCAGAAAAAAATACACAGTGTACCTTTAAATAAACCCATCATATATTTACATTTTGTTATGTTAAGGTTTGTCTTTGGAAACTGGTATGGTCAAGAACCAAAGGCATCTTACCGCTATAGCCTGACCCGAGACAGAATGAATCCTGTTGTAGACTGCAGTGTCATTGATTACCTCTTTGCACAGGTATGGATTACATTAAAACTGACGCGTTTACGTATATTTGTCAATGATTGTTTTCTGACGAGTACTTTTTTTTGAAGTGGAGGAGTGACTTCATCAGCAGTGAGGCAGGAGTGTCACCACCTTTGACCGCTCAAGAGGAGTGTCTGGGGCTGGTGGTGCTCGACTTGTGGAGAATGGCCAAAGAGCAACATCAAAGTGTGAGAGACCTGTGTAAATCTGTCAGGTAAACAAACGAATCATTCATTTACTCAGCTATAAATAGAGGTGGCTAGAGTAAGCAGACAATGTACCATAGACTGTATAAAGAAGTGGACTAAGGGAGTGTGACGTCACCCATAGCGTCCAGCTCCAGTCAAATGAAGCTCATCGAGGCTAGAGCAGTTATAGGGGCGGATTTGGAGCCAAGTTCTGACAGCGAGTATCATAGCAAACAAAGAG
Organism: Periophthalmodon schlosseri; assembly: GCA_000787095.1. Taxonomy (NCBI): domain Eukaryota; kingdom Metazoa; phylum Chordata; class Actinopteri; order Gobiiformes; family Gobiidae; genus Periophthalmodon; species Periophthalmodon schlosseri. Next base: position 6,826 of record KN482741.1, on the reverse strand, counting down.
CCAATACGGAGCGAGGCTGTTGTTGATGAGAAAATCGAAATCATATCTGAAAGAGCAGCACAAGAAACACAAATGTTCCAATGATTTATTATTGTCAACATAAACATTTTGTCACTTTTAGACTTACTTACAATGGGAAGAGCAACCAAGTATGAGTACTACACTGTGAAATATATTACTTAAAGTTACTATCTGCAAGTTTTTAGATTTTTTTTCACCAGTAGATGGCAGATGTGAAACGTGTTGCCCCCTCCATCCTCCCGTCACCTGGCCCCTCCCCCTAGCTGTCCCCTCCCCTTGGCTTCTCTCACCTGACCTTTGTTCAGACTCACCTGTGCTCTCTGGTCTTCTTCTGTTAGGGCAAAGCTGGCACACTATCAGACTGCAGTAACGTAGATAGCATCTAGTGGTGATAAACCGGCCAATAGAATTACGGATGGTAGCTCTAAGTAGGACTGAAAGTACAGTGTCTGAAAACTACTACTATTACTAATTTAAAAAGTTACTCAAGCAAAGTAACACCAAAACATGTACCCAGGGGAGTCGACGGGGGGGGACAAAGGGGTCTGTTGTCCTGGGCCCCAGGGTCTTAGGGGTCCAAAACTGGATCCTCTTCCTATTTATGTTATAGGGGGGCCCATGCGAGGCTTCTTGCCCCGGGCTCCCAAATTTCTGTTGACTGGCCTGCATGTACCACAAATCTTCCTGCTAAAGTAGTCCTGACCAAACCTAGCTTAAGGTCTGGAGATGGAGCCCACTGTGGCACCCTCTGTCTGGAACTGAAGGATGGGTCAAATGCAGACGACAAATTTCCCTATGGGGAAAAGAAATCATAACTGATTTAATAACTGGCTACTACTCACCTCTGGTTAGTATGAACATGATTATTATGATATGATGATTGATTACAGTTTATAAAATTTCATAAAAGATTATGACTCTCTTTAACAGCTATAAATCCTGCCTACCTGAATCTCATCGTCTTGACATCCAAAAGAGAAGCCGCCTGGATCGTTACCGTATTCGAAACACTCTGAAGCGTTTCTTAAGGACACTTGGGAACAATTCAGTTGATGCATGTACCCTTAAAGTGCGTATGACAGATTTTCACGTTTTTATAATTATTACTTTTTTTAGTGGGGTAGTAGCTGTTTATTATACTTTTTCACCTGTCAAGGGTCAGTTTGTGAAGATTTTGAAAAAAAAAAAAGAAAAAAAAAAGAAAAGAAAAATACAGGAAGTATCACTGGGTTCTAAAAAGTAATCCCACCATCTTTGTCAGCAATACACAAAATTCTATCCCAAATGTAGGGATAACAACAGTTTAAACATTCATGTATCAAAATAATAAAAAAAAAAATAAAGGTGTTTTCATCTGTTTTGAGCTGTTAAATAATTACTATTGTGTAAATTTGATGAGTTGTGTTTACAGTATGTTATAGGTAACAGTTATGGAATTACCTCTAGATACACTACCAGTCTAAAGTTTGGACACACCATCTCTTCAACGTAATTCCATATATCTTACTTCATATATTTGATGTCTTCTGTATGTATATAAAATGTAGAGAGTGTGTGCCCAAACTTTTGACTGGCAGTGGATGTCATACCTGCTGCCCATGTCCAACCAGAAAGAAAATTATAAACTTCCTCAAATTTGTCAAACTAGGGAAAACTAGACAAGATTTTAGTTAAATCTTAAATATAATTATTATTACCTATGTGTTAATGAAATGTGTGGTTTAACCTGTCATATTCACTTTAAGGTCAAATACCTGATAGAACTGTCTGCTATCGAACCATCTTTGGGGAATGAAGTCTTTCAAGTGGATGGCTCTTTTTCTAAGTTCTCTCATGTGCGAGTCAGTGGAGAATCTGGTATTGAGACAAAAGGAGATGAGGATCCTAATAAACCAATGGTAAACTAAGTTCTCAATTCAAAATAAAAATACAGCCTGTTTTATGAAACTGTACAACTGTTTTCTTTGACCATATTCAGGAATGGGAGACGTTTTGTGATTTCCAAGACATCACTGACGTCAGCGTTCAGAGAGTTTGTCTTGAAAATGCAGGACAGGACAGCAGACTCGTGACAATAACACGCAGAGATGACAGATATTTGGTGAATAAAAATACATACATACCTTCCAGTTAATATTTCCTTGTTCATGATTATTTCTGTTAATTATATTCTGCAGGAAGCCAAGTTCACCAGTCTCAAAGAAGCGCTATCGTTTGTGTCACTTATCGATGGCTACTTCAGACTGACTACAGACTCAACCCACTTCTTCTGTCAAGACATTGCTCCACCAAGTATTCTGGAGGAAATCAGAAACCACTGTCATGGACCCATTACGTGAGATATTTAGTGTTACTAGCTAGACCTGCACAATGCTGTATGTTGCAATCAAATCGAAATCGCACTTGATTCAGTTGGCAAATTGAAATTCTGCAATTATTCAAGAAATAGATATATTAAATAGAAAATGCAAAAAAACAAAATATTCTGTTATTGAAAAAAAAATGCTAACCAAGTTTTCAGACCTTCACCAGTGGTGGAATGTAATGAAGCAAAAGAAGTAAAGTAATATACTTAAATACAAATTTTAGGTATCTGTATCTGTGGATTTTAAAGTGGATACTTTTTACTTCACTACATTTGAGAGCAGGTATTCATACTTTTTACTCCACTACATTTTTAAATAGACCTGAAAAGTAAAAGTATTTTTATTATTGTCTGAGACCTGCTGAAATGGCTGAGGGTTTTATTTTTAACACCTTTGTAATTTGAGAAAACAAAAATATACAGATAAAAACAGCTAGGTAAAAGACTCTATCAATTCCATTGTCGCTGTTGAACAAAATTCAGCACAAATCTTTTTCAAAAACAGTTCATTTGAAGCTTTATTATATCTTAAAATATGTGCAAAATACTTTTAGTTTTTACTCTTTAAGTACATTTTATACAGGTACTTTAATACTTTTACTTAAGTAGATATTTCCTGTGATACTTTTCTTTTGCTCCAGTATCTATACATTTACTTAAGTGACAAAATTTAGTACATCTTCCACCACTGACTTCTACAAACATGTTCTAAAATTTATGGGATTCTTGCATTAGTTTATCAATTCAAATTTCAGTTGTGTCTTTAAGGTTAATGCTCCTGGATGAGTTTGAAATCAGATCTGAAGAAAATCTTTCATTTTATATGTAGATCACAAATCTAATCGCAAATGCAGAAAAATTACAATTAGATTTTTTTTTCCCAAATCATGCAGCCATAGTATCAGCTATAGACTCCAGTTCAAAGTGACATTAACATTTGTTTAAGTAAACATATTTAACAGTGTTCCACCTTTACTTGGTTTCAGCTTTGCTACTACTTTCACTAGCTACATAAATACCGCCACGATTATCCATACGACTGCTACCACTGCTGCTATCACTGTAATCCACTGTGTTACCAAGGTCAAACTAATAAATCTCTTGAATAAAATATGTAGGTACCTTCTCAGGGGCGGCACCAGACATTTTTGGTTGGTGGAGCTATAGGGGTGCTAAGTTCTTCAATGGGGGTCCTCACTTAACATGTAAATTTAGAGCCTTTTATGGATGGATGCACACCCCCACTTTAGCCCCTTGTAGTGATTTATAAAACCTAATATGAAATTGTTTTTTTATTGTTGTCTCTCTCTCTGTGGTTGCCATTTGCCGATTTTTTATGAAAATGGGGCACAAATCTTTGTGCTCTCCCCCTTCTAGCGCCGCCCCTGTACTTTCTAAATCTGACAACCATATATTTTTTGTTCAAACAGATCTGAATTTGCAATGAACAAGTTAAAAAAGTCTGGATTTAAAGGTGGCACGTTTCTTTTACGTCAAAGTCCCAAGAGCTATAACAACTACTTCCTGACTGTTTGCGTTCAGGTAAGTTTTTAAAATCATTTGTTGGTGTATGTAATATGATACATGCATTTGATAAGCTTGGTTTGCTTTGTCCCATAAGACCCCCATTGGACTGGATTACAAAGACTGTCTCATCATAAAGAATGAAAACTTCAGTCTTCCTGGGGTCCAAAAATCATTTTCCAGTTTAAAAGAACTCACAAGTTTTTACCAGCATAATAAGTTCATTTTGGCCGACATTATCGTCAAATTGGGTCGCTGTTGTCCACCCAAACCTAAAGGTGAGTTTTAAGTTCAAAACTGTATTGTTAATATAATGGTTCTATCCAGGGGAGTAGACAGGGGGGACAAAGGGGTCTGTTGCCCTGGGCCCCAGGGTGTTAGGGTCACAGAATTAGCAAGGCAGGCAAGGCAAGTTTATTTGTATAGCACAGTTTTTAGAAAGTAATTTAAAGTGCTTTACAGAATAAGAAAGACATTAAAATCACAATATAAACAAATCAAAATATAAATATATAATATAAATGTTAAAATAGAAGAGTGCAGAATAAAAACCTTTCAGTCATATGCACAGCTAAACAGAACTGTTTTGAGCCTGGATTTAAACATTGTCAAAGTAAAGGCCTGTCTCACATCTTCAGGAAGACTGTTCCAGGTTTTGGCTGCATAAAACTGAAACGCTGATTCCCCATGTTTAGTCCTGACTCTGGGCACCAGCAGGAGGCAAGTCCCTGAAGTCTTCAGAGTGTGAGATGGTTCATATGGCACTAACATGTAGGAGATGTACTTTGGTGCTAGGCCATGGAGAGACTTGTAACAAGCAGAGCTGCTCTAAAGTCTATTCTCTGAGCCACAAGAGCCAGTGCAGAGACCTGAGCACAGGACTTATGTGTGAAGTACTTCCTGGTTCTAGTCAGGACTCGAGCAGCAGCGTTCTGGATGTACTGCAGCTGTCTTAACGCTTGTTTGGAGAGGCCAGTGAACAGGCCGTTACAGTAGTTCAACCTATTGGAGACAAATGCATGGATAAGTCTCTCCAAGGATAAGCAGACCTTCATCCTATTAATTTATATTAAAGGGAGGCCCATGTGAGGCTTCTTGCCCTGGGCCTGGTTTATTCAATCAATCAAATAACAATTGACAATATACTTGTTTTGTCTACAGAACTCACAAATCTAATCATTATTCGGGGCAACAGCTCAGTGGAAGCACAAGACTCTCCCTGCCCTGAAAGAAGCAAGTTCAACCACATCCAGTTTCACATGATCAAATATGAGGACCTACAATGGGTGAGTTGATAATTAATAACAAATACTAGATGCACCTGTGGGTGGTAATGGGGCAGAGCTGTCAACTGACCCAAAATCAACACCAGGGCTCAACAACTGTTTATTCAGCCAACAGAAATTTAGAAAAGTAAACAGAGACATTATTAACATTGATCATCAACAGACAAGCCAATCGATCAACATTCATAGTAAACAAGTAAATGCTGTCCCGAGAGCGCCCCCTGTCCTCAGATACTCCTCAACAAGGAAAAAAAATCCAGTGGGAAAAAGAGGAAACTAGAGGAGAACAAAACTGAAGGAGAGACCCACTCCCATTGGTCAGGGTTGGGTTAGATGTAGGTGTAATCAGGAAAGACGCGTACCTAGTGTTTTGCGTAAGGATACATTGGCAATATGCAGTGGTCAAAGCTAAGCTTGAACCACCAACCTTCAGATTGGAGGACAAACGCTCTGCCACTGCCACTCTTTTTTATTTTTTTATGAAATCAATCCAATTTATCTTGAAGTATCAGAACAGGTATTGTTGTAATCACGATTAGCTTACTGTATAATATTAATTTGTCTTATTTGTCAGGGTGACAGCCTTGGACAGGGATCCTTTACCCGGATTTTTAAGGGCTCCAAAACTGATGTTAATGATGGAGAGAAACATGTGACAGAAGTTCTCCTCAAAGAACTAGATGCAGTTCACAAGAACTGCTGGGAGGCGAGTACGATGCAATATTGTAATAATAAACACAAAACACAAAATGAATGTCTTGAATTTTGTTTTTAGTCATTTTTCGAAGCCGCCAGCGTGATGAGCCAGATTTCTCACAAACACCTCCTTCTTGTGTATGGTGTCAGTGTACATGGTGTAAAGAGTGAGTAGAATGTTGTGCCTACAAACTTTGGTGTAATCAAGAACAAAAGATCTAACCTCAGATTACCTCAGCGGCTGGATGTCTTCATGTGACCTGTTTTTGAACCTCTGCTTGTTATGAGGGGTAAAATAATACTCCTCGCTGAGCTGCTCTTGTGTATTGTAGACATAATGGTGCAAGAGTTTGTCAAGTATGGAGCACTGGACCTTTACTTGAAGAGAGGGATTTCTGTCTCAGTGAGCTGGAAACTTGACGTAGCAAAACAACTTGCATCAGCACTCAACTTCCTAGTGAGACAAAGATTTGAATGCAAATGCAAATAATTGTAAATCACTCCATTTTGTATTCATTTCTACCATCTAAACATTTCAGGAGGAAAGGAACATAGTCCATGGCAATATCTGTGCGAAAAACCTGCTTTTGGCTCGAGAAGGTGACCCATCTCAGGGCGACTTGCCTTTCATCAAACTGAGTGATCCTGGTGTCAATGTGGCTATGCTGGGCAAAGATGGTGAGAAGGTCAAAGTATATTCTAAGAAAATCATATTTACAATAACCAGGGATTGGATGAGTCACAATTTGCATAAAACAAGAAACAAGATTGAGTCCATTGAAAACGAGACAAGATGAGATTTTGACATCATTTATATAGATTAATTATGCGGTTCAGTTCACAATTTTGGCCTCACATTTTATTACTATATGTTAAATTATATCATAGCGTTCTGGTGTAAGGAAATACTGCAAATTTCTTCTGGTTGTTTATT
>JACM01065994.1:0-11773 GCA_000787095.1 Periophthalmodon schlosseri | reverse complement strand
AAATGCAGCAGAACAAATCAACTTTTTGCTCTGTCTAATAATATTTGTAATTTAGGTACATTATTATTAATGTATTTACTACTTTACTTACTATTCGTTACTAACCATGAACCTGACCTGTTTTCTCTCATAATAAACAACTGCTTTATTGTATGAAAGTCATTAGTCACTGGGCTAAATAGCCTGTCCATGGGCGTCTAACTTAATAGCCTATAATTTTACATTGCCTTAAGCAGTATATCATTAAAGTAAAGTATATAATTAAAGTGTATAATATTAATATTAAAATATATCATTTAAAAGATAGATATTAATTCAATATTTGCACTTTTTCGTCAGATACCGTCTCAACGTCCCAGAACAGGTTGATATTTTGTTTGGGTAAAGCACCAGACTAAAGGAAAACCAAACACTTTACTCTGAAGAATTAAATACCACAGTGATAATAAATACAAGCAGCACATTAGACCACAACAAAAAAAAAGCCAAAATGTCATTAAATATTATTACTGTATTATTTAATTTGGGAAAACTGCATATTGTATAAAAAATATTGGCATAGTGTTGGGAAGTAACTGCCTACATGAACCAAAATACATATTCTGAATACTTATTTTGAGTACCTGTATCCCAGTACAGTTACTCTTTCATTTGGTAGTATTCAGATTACAGTTACTCTTTAAATGTAAAACATGATGATACTTCTTCTGCAATTTTGGCTTTGAACAGCACAGTATTAGTGTTTTTAAGTCTCTAATTAGTCATAAATGAATGCACAAGCTAAGAGATAAGAAAACTAGAGACAGACCGATATGTTGGGCCGATATTTGGACTTTTTAGTGCCTCTGTTATCGGCCTCACAGCTCCAGCAGAGGGCGATATTTAGTTTTGGTCGATCTGCTGCGTAAAAAATACACATTAAACACTATAATACGAAGAAAAAACTGCACAAAACGTGACTGCGCAGCTCTGTGATAGGTTTGTGGTAAAAAAAAAAAAAAAAAAAAAGTCTGTAGTAAAGTTTAAATGAAATAATTTGGGGAAAATAATGACTATAATATAATGCCACTCTGTGTAAAAGTGTTCAGAGTTTTCACAGAAGCTGATTGGACCATGTAACAAAATAAATTACAAAATACGTTTTAATGCAGGTATTCAATGTTCTGTAGCTAAATGGCTATATTTTCAGAGTATTCTCCCCGTCACTGGCCTTAAGTCACTCATTTTTACTATATTAGCAGATGTTTATACAGCGGAGCCAACTCCCCACTGTAGCCTCCAGGCACTGGAATTCCAGGTCAATGAGTTTTTTGTTTTGCTTTGTTTTTTTTTTTAGATTGGATCGATTAAAGATCGACTTGGCAGGTGACAATACAGCACAACGTGAGAAAAAGATAAAACAAGAATAAAACAATCGAAGGTATAAAATCTAATCCTCCGTTTCTGACACATTTAAACTAACAAACACGACCAGTCAAAAGTTTGGAAGCACCGTTTCATAGTTTTTTTTTTCTTATTCTTATTTATTTCCATGATTATTTACACTGAAGGCATCAAAACTATGAATGGACACGTACGGAATGTTACAAACAAAAAATTAACTAAAAATAACTCAAAACGTGTTGTCGACAAAGCAAAGGGCGGCCACTTTGAATTTGACTATAACATATAAAAAAAGCATTTAACTGAGTTATTTCACTTTTTTTTCTTCGCTACATAACTCTTTATATGTTACTTCATATATTTAATGTTTTCTGTTTGTATCTAAAATGTAAAAAGTAGTAAACAAACACAAGGAGACGCTGACGGAGGAGGCGTGTCCAACTTTTGACTGGTCGTGTATTTGAGTTTATATTTGATTGGTTTTTTTTCGAAAATTCCAAACACCAAAACAGCCAAAAACAGTCAACTTTCGCTCTGGTAAAACGTAGGCTTCCTGAGTCTGACCCGTTGAAGTATCTGAGGTGACGGTTAAATCTAGAGGCCGAAGTAAAAAAGTACAGGAACAAGCGTTTCTCATGAACAAAACCAGAACTACAAGTACAGGCACAAACGTAAACACGGGAGAAGACGCTGGAGAAGAACTGAAATCAGAATTTAAAATGTACTACACAATATACAGACTGAACAACGAATGGAGGGTTTTACATGTAGCGCTATGGCGGAATGTTCAGCGGTGACCACGGTGACACAACCCACACATTAGCAAACGCCGCCAAAACGGTTTTGAGATCGTCTGAAAACTCAAGAAAAAAAACACAAAAATGGATTTAAACGGCGCGTTTTCAGGAGCCTGTGATCGGGTTCGGTTTTCAGCAAAAAGGTGAGAGCGGCTCACTGAGAAACGGTCGGCTAACGTACGTCCAGCTCAGTCAGCTCTCTCCGGTCACTGTCAGATTAAAGTCTAACAAAGCCTCAGACAGAGCGGTGCCCACAGATAGCGTCAAAATACAAATTGTTCGCTTTTTTTTTCCCCCCACAATTTTAATACAGATGTTAATAAAACGGCTAAAAATCAGCGTCACTCACCTGCGTCGGTTTTTGTCGACATGAAGCGAGACACACTTAAATCTGAATGGTGGTTATTCTAAATATAGAGCTGTGTGTAAAACATGAGGCCTGACCTGCTTTAAACGACTCGTAACAGAGGAGGACACACTGGTCCTAACATCGGGTCAAAACACACGAAACTGGTTGAGTAAGATACAGCGCGTTGAACCGTGAGACGGAGGCGTGGTCATTTCCTAATCTTAAATGAACAGCTTTGGATTTTCTGAGCATTTCCTTCTCCGTTTTGGCAATATTTTTAGGTTTCAAAGTTCACTTCCTGGTTGGAATCATGACATCGCACCGTAGACGTGTAAAGAAGTGGACTAAGAGAGAGTGACGTCAAATGAAGCTCAGTGAGGCTGGAGCGGTTAGAGGGTGAATTTGGAGCCGAGTTCCATATTAGGAATCCCGACCGCGGCTACGTGATCCCGGTGTTTTTATTTCACTATTGTCTCTCCCGCTAGCGTTAGCAACAGGTTTGACTGACAGCGTTGCTAAACCAGCGGCGCGGGCGGGAAAGAGCGTTACCTTCAACAGCTTCGCTCCTGATTGGCTCTTTGGTCGCTATGATACTCACGGTCGGAATTCCAAACATAGAACTCGACTCCAAATCCGCCGCTATAACCGCTCCGGCCTCGACGAGCTTCATTTGACTGGAGCCGAACGCTGTGGGTGAACAGTCTGTGCCAGGGGTGGGCAAACTTTAGACACACGGGCCACAGTGGTTCTAAAATTTGACAGATGGGCCGGGCCAGGATATATATATATATGTATATATTACAACCTCTGAGCCGTAGCCGCTGTTCCTGCGCCTGCGCTGACTGCTCGCTGGCGTAGTTGCCGTGCTTCATAGCAAAGTGACGGCTGATACTGAATCTTTGAAAACCGCAAATTTCTTGGCGTATTCAGTGAAAACATATTTTGTCGTCCACTCCGTATTAAACACTCGGCGCTCACTATCCACTTTTCTTTTCTTTGATACGCTCATTTTTGCAGAAGGGCTGATAAGAGAATAAGAGAGTAATATACGCGAACAAGCTTCATGTAGATGAAGTGCGCCATCTTTTGGGGAAACGTTGGCATTACAGGGGAAAGGTAAATTGAACAACTATTTTAATGTAATTTGGTCACGTTCAGTGGGCCGGATTAATAAGACCAACGGGCCGTGTGTGGCCCCCGGGCCGTAGTTTGCTTACAGTTAGTTTATCACACCTGGTAATAAATATAATTGTACCTAGTTGAATCATGAGGATCAGCGCAGACACTGAGCTTAGTCAGAGGAGAGTCATCATCTGTGCGGACGGTTTATCACAAATGTCAGTGTTTCTTTTTAACAGCCTTCGTTTATAAAATTATATTTGAACAGTAAGAATTATCTTTATTATTGTTAAGCAAGTTAGAATAAACCATCTCAAGACATAATGAAACCATATTTATAAGAAAGGGTCTCTGATAACCAACAACATAACCGCGGTATTTTGACATCGGTTGGTCTCCTCCGCGGCTACAGCGCCCCCGCCCGGCCGCGTGCGCACGGCGCGGGGAGCTGCTCTGCGCGCGCTGGTTAGGGTCCGTCAATAAATGTTTCTATTTGGGTTTAGCAGCAGATACAAACGTCAGATGCCTGTTCTGTCTCTGTCCTGTCTAAATGGGAAATGTGTTGTTGGGACGATTCTCTTACAACTTAATTTACTACAATTATTACAACTCAGTGCCGCTTATTATACGTAACAACTGAACTTAACTACAGATATGTGTAAAGTGGGGCTATTTTAAGAAAACAGCCCCACTTTAGCTAACACCACTTTTTCTTTTTTGTTTGTAAGTTAAGACATTTTGTAATTAGAACAATAAGACAAGAAGAGATCACAGGCGAGGACGAGTCATTTCTATATAAAACTTATAAATGAAGAGTTAGTGAAAAAATAAAAACATAAAACATGTTAAATACCTTTAGCAGACGTTTCTCTGAGAGCAGGAGGAGCACGAGGCAGAGGAGGCGGATAATGACACAGGCAGGTTATTTATTTTAACCGAACTTTGGGTTATTATAACCAACCTGTGGCCCAACACGCTTTGACCCAGCAGTTGGGTTACCAAAATAACCCAACATTTTTAGGGTGTTGTGCTGCCAGTTTCAATGCTGAAATCCAATTGGTTTCAACCTAAAAGGACTCGCTCTGATGTGACTCGTCACTACTTAAACCCCAGCGGATCCCGAGCCCCGCGGAGCCAAAGACACAGGTGTCGTTCTGTCCAGAAGCCTCGGGGACTGACCTCTCTGCCTCTGAAAACTGAGTCTCAGAAAGAGGGAGCCTCACCCGCAGACAGCCCATCCACAGCCTCACCCCCGGAGCCCTCCACCTATTTGCGGCTTTGCCTCTGCGCAAAACCCGGTGCTGGTCGCGCTGGACAATGGGCCAGCGGAGGGTTGTAGCAGGGCTGCTCCGGGAGGAAAACATGAACCAGAATGAAATTGGCCTAATTTTACACTATTCATCCAAATGTACCATCCACTGTAGGATGCACAGTTTATACACGTGGCCACGCGCTCCATCCTGCTGCTGACGCTCGGAGCTCGCCTCACCTTTACGCACAGAGGGTAGATTACTGCGTGACAGTGACAGCAGAAGAGCATCAGACCGACTGCTGCAGAATGAGGATACAAAGACTCCTTAAGTAGGTGCCATTAAACGTGTTATTTATTTACTGAAGGTGTAGACTTTAGTAAAGCCTGCACCTTCACCACCTAAAGCCGCTGTAGCCAAAGATATGTTCATGTTAAAACGTGATACTGTTGTTTTTTATTAAGTACAGATTTGGCAGTTTGTGCTCTGCTGATTTTAACCAAACACGAGCTGTACAAATCAAGTCCAGGCTGTAACTCCAGCAAAGTCCAAACTTTTAGGCATCCACGTTTTGTTTCTTCCTCTTAATCCAGTCCGGGTTTGTCTTTTTCTGTTCTTCCGCCATAATCCGCCACAAAAGGCCGTCGCTGCTCAGAGCTCAGAGCCTCTTCACTTTACCCTCAGTTTAACCGACAGACGAGTTTATGCAGAAACGATTCAGTGAAGTAAAAATATGACTGAATGTTCGGTCCTTTCTTTATCCTAGTGTGGAGTGACTGAAGTCTGTCTGTGGTGAGAGGCGTAAACACGAGTGTAAATCCATGTTACTGGTTTTCAAATGAATCGTGATGCTGCAGAGTTTCTGGGATCGAGTGTAACGTTTCCTCAGACTGACGTGTCTCTGGGGGAATATATTCCTTTTGCCGTGATGTATCTGGTTACGAAATTTGGTTTGGCCTCACCAAAGTAACAAATTATGTAAGTCTACAACAAAGAAAATGTTATTGTTCCATACAAATTGCCTAGGGGGCGCTAACAGATATTTTCTTACATCAGTCTGTTCAGGGTCAGGGTCCACCCATGATTAAAGTTTGAGTGAAATCAGCCTAATTTTGTGCCATTTGGCGATTTTATCGTTAGAATAACATGGAGAGTTTCTGTCATCGCTTTGGCTACGCCGAAAAAAAATGTCATTGGTGTCACTGACTTTTGTGAACGAAACTGAATTTTGTGCAAAATTTCAGAAAATTTTGAAAAACTAAATCTTTTTTCTCTGAATATTAAATTTAGTTTCAATCTGTAGGGGGCGCTGATGTGCCACATTCAATTTTTTTCACATTCAATAGATTTAGGGCAGGGACTTTAACAACTGAGGCTTTGTGAGATTTGTGTCAAAAATCTGGACAACGTTTGAAGCTCCAACACTTGAGACGATGTGCACCAGATTTAAGCCTGTTTCAGTGAGCGCCCTAAACTAAGACTAAGCCCGGACTAAACCTGGACTAAACCCGGACTAAGCCCGGACTAAACCTGGACTAAACCCGGACTAAACCCGGACTAAACCTGGACTAGAACTAGTTTACCTTTCGCCTACATCAGGTAAGAGTGACTATGAGTTTACTTAAGTCGACGAGACAGTGACACGTTTTAACAGGACGGATACTGAGGCTGGGAAAAAAACCCAACAAAACATGAATTATTGATTGAAAAATAAAAATGCACTGAACCAGATCTGAATAAAAACAAGATCATTTCATCCACACGTCACATAGTCTTAGATTAAAACACTTCATCATTTATTTTTAAAGTGGGAATGTAAAATCTATCAGCTCCCAAAATCAGGAAAAAGTGTAAATAAGTAACATGGAGCTTTTGTCACTTAGGACTAAACCTGGACTAAGCCCGGACTAAACCCGGACTAAACCTGGACTAGAACTAGTTTACCTTTCGCCTACATCAGGTAAGAGTGACTATGAGTTTACTTAAGTCGACGAGACAGTGACACGTTTTAACAGGACAGATACTGAGGCTGGGAAAAAAAACAACAAAACATGAATTATTGATTGAAAAATAAAAATGCACTGAACCAGATCTGAATAAAAACAAATAATTCATCCACACGAAACCCAACAAAACATGAATTATTGATTGAAAAATAAAAATGCACTGAACCAGATCTGAATAAAAACAAGATCATTTCATCCACACGTCACATAGTCTTAGATTAAAACATTTATTTTTAAAGTGGGAATGTAAAATCTTATCAGCTCCAAAATCAGGAAAAAGTGTAAATAAGTAACATGGAGCTTTTGTCACTTAGAGACTCACAAAGAGTTACCCAAACATTCACTCACGTAGTTCTGTTACTTTGAAATATGAAAAAAGTTTTGTTTACTCCTCCCGCTGAGATTTTTGATGATGATTTTGTTTCTCTTTTTCCAGTTTATCAGTTGTGTCCCTTAATACAAATACTGAATAAAGCTGTACAGTTATAATGTACCTTAGAGGCTTTTCAAAGTCTCTCAGAGTAAAGTCATTATTCACCCCACACTCATGTAGCCACAGCCGCCCCGGGGCAGACTGACGTACGTGAGGCTGCACTTTCTGCCCCTCTAAGCGTCAATCACTCAAACACACCACTTTCACACCAGGCGAGGTGGATGAAGTGTCTTGCCTAAGGGCACGTTGCCGGAAATTGGTCAGAGCTGGAGTCGCACCTGTGACTGAGCCACTTTTAGTCAGTCTGAGTAGTTTTCACAAATACATTTTTGCCTGTACTACAGTGATTTCTCACACTACTGCCTTGTACTTTAATGTTATTTTCAAGTATAACTGAAACGTGTTTCTCCCTCTGCCTCTGTCCAGGTCCAAACCAGAACTAAACCCCTAAAACATGAGCGAAATAAACTTAATCCATCTGTTCCTTTGTCCATCAGTCGACCTGTTTCCATTTCGACACCAGAATAAAAGTGTTATATGTCAAACCTACCTGCTCTTTGGGTTCGGTTCTGTAGATCTGCTGCTTCAGTATAAACACATTCAATCCTTTTCAGTGAAATCCTGTTTTTATTCCTTTTGATGGTTTCCTAAGCCCCGCCCCCTCCGCCGCGGCCCTGTCCAGGTGAATGCAGCCCGACAGGTTCATTACACACGGAAACTGTCAAAGGTTTGTTTCAGTTCAGACGTTCACTTCATGTGACAGAAACGTGTGATGTGGAAATTTCACTGGACTTGTTCACGCAGCAGTTTAACGCCTCAGGAGAAAAAAACACATGTGACCTGACGTGACACGGGCTGAAGAGCGCCCTCTTGTGACACAGCAGTGACCTGACTCGTTTTCTATAAATAGCTGGTCCTAAATGGAGCCTTTTATTTCACAAACTCAGAGTCTCTGATACGATCTTCTGTTGTTTGGGACGAACCTAAAATGGAAATATTCACAGGATTCATGATTCATGGTGGTTGAAACCCGGATCATGAATCCAGTCCTGCAGGTCTCGGTGGAGCCGAGACACGTTGGATCCGATGTGTCAGATACGTCCCAGTACATTTGTGGTTTATCACAAAGCTCCAGTGCCTGAAACTAGAGTCTGAAAAAGCTGCTGTGAGGCTCGCACGGCTGTAAATAAATCGGAAAAAAATGGAGCTGGCAGCAAATACAGCTGAATCTGACCCGGGTTAAAAGTTCTGGACAGTTTTAGTTTTTTAGTGTCCTGAGCTAAAGTCAAATAAAACATGATCAAAAAAAAAATCACAATGTGTCTGCGTGTTAAGCGGCTGCTCCCTGTGACCTTCAACAGCCTCGCTCCGGATTGGCTCTTTGGTCGCTATGATACTCGAGGTCAGAATTCCAAATATGAAACTCGGCTCCAAACTCACCCTGTAACTGCTCCGGCCTCGATGAGCTTCACTTGGAGCCGAACGCCGCGGGTGACGTCACACTCACTTTCTCCACTTCTTTCACAGTCCGTGTGACGGGTCGGGGGTGAATGAGGCGGTGACGGAGGACAGTTTGTAAAAATGTAGAAAGTCCAGTTCTCGGTTGAGTCCTGGAAAACTGGTTGCATTGAACGTATCGATCCAGAATGTTTGTCTTTTTGATCCCCGCCCCTCGGATCCTTTCGCTCCAGACTGTGACGCGCATCTTTTTGGTCACACTGGCGATTCAATCAATTCATTATTTAGATTTAAAACATGAACATGACCTAAGTGTGTCCCTATATAAGGTAAACATGTGGCTTTTACTGATAACAATTATAACGCTGATTTATTCTTGATTTAAAAAGAAATTATGTCCCATTTATTTATGGTATAATTTGGTGTTTTGTTTCTCAGGACCAATCCGATCAGAAAGCAGAATTTGTGTTGCCAGTTTCAACGCTGAAATCCAGTTGGTTTAAACCTAAAATGTCTCTCTCTGGTCTGACCGGCCTCTACCTAAACCCCAGCACCTGCTCCAATCATGATCAGTGCTAGTGCAGCCTCTGCAGCTCAGGGGGTGAATCTGGAGGTTCTTTCACACGAGGCCCGTCCATAAACTGAGATTGAGACGAACTTGTGTCCAAACAAACTTGTCTGTGTCTCTGTCTGCAGGTTTAGGATCTGGCAACACAGGTTCAGTTGTGTTTTTTAAAATGTAAAAGCTCAAATACTCGTGTAAAAGTCCTCGGCACAAGCAGCGCTGTGGTAGTAATAGCAGCCTCGCCCCAGGTGGTGGAGACAGTGAGTTACATTGGTTTTACTGTCAATATTTCTTGGAAACATACTTCTTGAACTTGCATTGTAATTTTTTTTTTTTTTTTTTTTTTTTTTTTTACATAATACATTTGACTCCTCCCCCCGTTAAGTAAGTGACAAAAGCTTTATGATGTTTGTCAGTCTGATCAGTACAAGAGGAAAAACAGTTAAACACTGAGCAGTGCTTTGGTGGTGCAGTGTAACATCACAGAACAGGCCTCTTTATTTCTACAGCCTCTTTACACTTAAACTGTTATTTTGTTTTGTTATTTTGAAGCTTTTGCTCTTTAAATATTCACTCTCTGTGATTTGTCGCCTTTTCGGTATTTAACAAAAGACAGAACATTTGATTGGTGCGTGTGTGATTATTGTGGGAGGGGCCAAGCGTCACGTCCAGGCTGCAGCGTCACTGTTTCAGGCAGGTCCAGCCTGAAAACTTTAAGGTTCATAACTACAAAGGAAATGAAAGTGTGATACCTGCAGTGACTGTGTCTGTGCTGTGGTCTGTCGTTTACAAATGGACAGTCTGATGGTGGCTCAATTTACCTTAAAGTCTTCAGGTAAATTGAGCCGGGCCTTTCAGCTAAAACGGGCCACCATCATATATGATTTGGAGCATATGTTTTGATGGTTCTAATTGCTTAAATAGAACTGAGTGTAAAAATATGAACGTTTAATAACATAATGTTTCATCTAAATGTCCCAGAGTGAAGCACCATGATCACAGTCACGTTTTTATTTCATCTGTGAGATGATGCTTCATTCATAACTATTATGGCCATAATCACGATTAAAACAGTTGTCCACACAGTTACAGCAGCATTTATACATGTGTATATTTGACACGTGTATCTCCTGGTGCATCAGGGCTCACGGGGCCGGTCAGCGTCTATGGGCCTTAGGCGGGGACCTGAACTGGGCTCCAGATGGTCTCAGGGCTGGACACATCCTCTCACTGGAGCACTGAACCAGAAGAGGCCGAGCCGAGGAATCTGGCCCGATCCAAGAGGAGCTGTGCACAGATGATCCACTTTGAGGGGCTCATTTCACGTTTATGTTTTGTGTTTGTTAAAGATAAAACTATAAACAGCTCCTGGCCAGTCCACACTGATGTCTCTGTGTGTTTCATACAGACTGACATCAGTCTGGTCCCACGTCCTCCGCTGCGTCTCAAACCCGGTCGAACGTGATCAGATCTGTTTGTTTTTGTTTTTAGTGACACGTGAAACGAAGGAGCTCATTGGTCACCTCTGATTTACAAATAAAATCACATTTCTCTCACCTCAGATTAACAGAGTTTAACTTCACTGATTCTGCAGAAACCCTCCATCAGGGAGATTCACCGGCGACTCACCAGACTCACATCTTCATAAAGTGTTGAAGTGTGTTTTCTGGATCCCAGGCAAATAAAAATGTAAAATTTAGTCTTAAAAAACCCCCAAAGAACTTTAATTTTCCCAAAAATCTCTTTGACTCACTTTAGCTGACGAGTGGCTCACTTTACCTCAGCGTGTGGCTCACTTTACCTGAACAAAGCACTTCTCCACAAGGTTGACCAGCTGATTTTTCAAAAGCTCTGGGACAAAAACAATTTCTTTATTTTCATCCCAAAATATAACAGTCCTTAGCACCTATGACATCACTCAGTCTCAAACATGACCCAAAATTATTGTCCCAGGTCATTAACTAAAAAGTGGCCCAGTTTACCTGACTTCACCGCGTACACTTATCTGAGAAAAATGTCGGGCCGCCTTAACCTCACAATCTCCTCAATTATTTATGGAAATCCTGCCGGGCCACTCCACCTGTTTCTCGAGCGTGTCATTCAGAGCGATATTCCCTCTTGAATGGTTTTGTTTTTATTTGTGATCAGTGGGAGCGGCAAAGAATGTTTTTGGAGCGAATGAAAAGTATGTGGCCCGGGCCGTCAGGGAGGTTCGACTGGATTCAAACATCCTCCAAACCGACAATGTTCAAAACGCCGAGAGCGAAGCAGTAACAGTAAGAACGGAGGGACTAGTTTTGATTTGAATCGAAACTAGACACTCGCTTGAGCCGATATCGATACTGAAAAAGTCACATTGACGGGACAGAAATGAACCTGAACATCTTTAGAACAAGTATAAGACACACACACA
>KN482737.1:2119-13431 GCA_000787095.1 Periophthalmodon schlosseri | reverse complement strand
TGGTGTTTCAGTTGTAGCTATAGTGGACTGAGTAGTTGTTGTAATATTTACAGTGGTAGTTGACTGGTGAGTGGGTGTTGTTGGTGCTTTTGTTTTAGTGGTGTGTATTTGGGTTGTGGTAGTTGACTGTTCAGTAGTTGTTGTGGTATCATAAATAACAGATCCGGTGGTTGCAGTTGTTGTAGTTGAAGTGGTAGAAGAAGTGGTAGTTGGGTATTCAGTAGTTGTAGTCGGTTTACTGGATGTCTTTTCAGTGGTAGCGGCGGTTGACTGCATAGTTGTTGTAGTGTATGTTTCAACTGTTGTAGTTATTTTTTCTGTTGTTGTCGTGGGTATTTTTGTAGTGGTGGTGATTGTGCATTTCCTCTCCATCGAAATACATTCACTATAACACACAAAATGTCCATTAAATATAGTCTAATATTTGAAACCTTATGTTCTGTGTAAATACAAATGAATCATAATATTTGAATGATAACAAAGAGGTTTTTTACCAGCTTTGCCAGGGAGGTGATGGAGGCATTGGTTCTCCTTCTTCATAATGGTTTCCATCTTCATCATAGCAGCCACATTCTTCCTCTGACTTGCACTTCATGCCATCTTCATCCAAGTACATTTTCTCTTCAGGGCAATGTGGATAGCAGCCTTGAAAATTTAAATGCTTATTAAATATGCAGGACCCTCAAAATAGATTGTATGTCCTTTAGCCAACATCAGTGTTCAAATGAATTGTTGCTATACCTTCTAATGTTGGAATTTCATTGTAACACTTTCCAGAGGGATTCTTGCATGTTTTCATACAGGGTTTTCCACAAGGCTCATAGTGCCATTCACAATGTCCATCAGGGTTGTAGTAATCACAAAACAGAGCTAATGGAGATGGTCAAAATAAATAATGTAAACTTTATGAACCATAAGACATTCTTATTCTCTATATTATACTGTATTAATTTATCGTTGATCTAAACAGGCTAAACTCACGGCAGATAGTGGGGGTTCTCCATCTTACACACACTCCTGCCTTATTACATGCCGCAGCATAAGTAGCAACAGCAGAGCAGAAACAGTCGCAGTCTCCTCCTGTATTGCACCCACAAGTGTCCTTCTCGCAGGCATCATAATATTCTTGAACTGCAACCTTTTACAAAGAAATCACTCAAATTTAATTTCTCAGCTAATACAATCAATGACAATTATAGCTATGATTTCATTTTTCATTTTTTTATGAATTATGAATTCATTTTATATACAGTATATATAAATTAATAACCTTGTTTAAACAAAACTTCTTAACTATAGCATGCAGAAGTAATGATTGTTTTTTTATGATTACAAAATAAATTTTTTACTTTTGTATTGATAATCACAATTACAATAAAATGAATAGGGACAAAAAACATTTTGGCTGCATTTTAGGAGAAACACATGCATTATAGAAGTCTTACCCTTGTATGGCATTCCTTGAAAACAGGGCTGAGTATGATGTTGCAGTGTTTTTTGGCCCATGCATGCCTATGTGAGTATAAATCACAGGAACTATTTAATGGCTTTGCATCTTCACAGGTTGGTGACATTTTCCAGCTGTTTCCAAACTGAAATGCCTCCACCAGATTGTCATTTGATCTGGAAGTCAATTCGGTATTTATGTTGCCATCATAATTTCCACAAAGACCACATACTTTTCCCTGGAACAAAATGTTTTGATGTTTTGTTTCCATTATATTATACAATTCAATTACATTAGTAATCACAATACATTTATATATTTTGTCACCTTGAATGTTGATTTAAGTTTCATCATGAGTGTTGTTTTCTTATTCCACATAAGCACAATGCCATTCTCTGCCTCAATTACAACATAAATGCCAACTATGTGGATCTTATATGGTATTTCCTTTCCTGTGCTTTCAGGTACTTTGACACTTTCTTCTGCAAGTACAATTGTGTTTTTCTGAAAAACACACACACACACAAATATATAATTTATCAGCAGTTCTCAATATACAATACAGTTTTGTGCTAAAATGAGATGGTATATTTTGAGCTTTCCGATAATAATTCAAATTTCAGTACATATTGTCAGAGATTTAAAATTATTTACCCCTAGAAATAGGTTGACTGTGAAGCAGTCACCCTCTGATGTTTCGCATGGGTGGTTCCTAATCAAAACTCTGAAAGTGCCCTTCTCATTATTTCCACAATAATCCTGTATGAAAAAAAAAATGTTACTTTACCTTGCAAAGAATAGTGTGTGTGTTTTTCATATTTAATATTGAAATTGTAAATTACAGTACCTGTGCAAAAATGTAGTTACAGGATCCCCTGAAAAAGAACCTCTTTTGGTCAAATGTGATGTAATTGCCTTCTCCATATAGAGTGCACATACCATCACACACTTTATTAGTGCACTCCCATTCTCGGCCTCGGCAGGTACTATTTTAAGACAAAAATATAATTTAGATTACTAGGAAGAATTACACAGAATTGGAATAGTAAAACACATAGTTGTTGTAAAACAAGCCAAATATAATGCTGTAATTACCAGCTATTACAGTCCACTTTGATAGTATCTCCACGCTTGTACGAAACACCTCCGTGTGTGCATGGGCAGTCTTCCTCCTTGATGCACTGTCCTCCTCCATTAGAAACCAGACCGTGGGGACACACACAGCCCGACACGCAATGTTTACTCATCTGTTAATTATGAAAAAAGAATTTCAAAACTGCTCAAATTAACAGTACAATAAACAATAAAAGTGATTTGTTTTCATTACGCAATT
Source organism: Periophthalmodon schlosseri (assembly GCA_000787095.1). Taxonomy (NCBI): domain Eukaryota; kingdom Metazoa; phylum Chordata; class Actinopteri; order Gobiiformes; family Gobiidae; genus Periophthalmodon; species Periophthalmodon schlosseri. The sequence goes on along the minus strand of KN482737.1, from coordinate 10,651 downwards.
GTTGTCCAGAGTTTGACATGTCTTTTGGCACTCTACTCCTTTGGCACTTGCATTGGCCTTATTGCAGTTGAAAAAATGCATGGGAGGTTGGCATTCTGAAACATTTTAACAAGTACATTAATTTTGGTTTATTATTTGACATGAAAAATGTGAGGTATGTACCTGATCTCCCTTGATGTCCCTTTCCTTTACACACCAGTCTTCCATTTTTGCATTTGCTGCCCAAAAAGTCTTATCATTTTTTTTTGTAAGTTTGGCTTTATTTCATCAAATGCGGATTTAGAAAGAAACTCACCATTTTCTTCCTTGATGTGTTATCTCCTGTCCACTGTGCACAACTTTATCTCCATCATAACAGGGACATTCTGAGGCGGACACACATTCGCCATTGTCAGACAGGTACTCTCCCTCACGGCAGCCACAGCCATCAATGGGAGTAAAGTTGATGCTACATGCTGGGTCAGGCTCACTGAGGTGGCGACAGGTACGACCACAACTAGTCATCTGGTATTCATACACAAAAGTTGTAGGACAGCCATTTGTGTAGTTTTCTATAGAGTAAAAATGTTGTTGTTACCAATAATGCCTTTGAATTGCCAAATAGCAAAGTAATTTATTTAAAGTATTCAAAATTATGTATTAGTCTATTATGCTTTTATTAAACTGAAATCAAAGTGGTAAGTGCTAATAGCTAATTGCCATCCTAACGATCAAGCACTACGGGAAACATTAGCATATATATATAATAGCATATACTAGCATTAGAAATGTTATTTATTTAGCATTAGAAATGTTATTTATTTAGTACAGGTTTACATATACTTGTATCTAGTACTCACGGCACACTCCTAGCCTCCAGTTTTTCAGTGTGACTCCAGCAGCTGCACAAGCGTAGACATAAGAGGAAATGGCAGCACATAAAGCCTTTTCACTATTTTCACATGCACAGGTGTCATAAATACAAGTCTGTCAGGGGAAAACAGGAAAATGATAAATAGAAAATAAATTAACAATTGGAAACTTATAGTGAAATTTGGTTAAAACAAACTACACCATGTAGCACAATAACTACAATAAATACAATAGAAATTTGATATTGTTCATAGTTTCTCGAAAATGAACACATTTGTTGACTAAAATCACTGCTTACATGTTTGTAGTCATGTGGGTTAATTGTCTGGTGACATTCAGAAAAAACACTGCTTTGGTCTGTCAGCAACCCACACCACTGATTAGCATATCTCTCTGTAACAAATATTCATATTTGAAAAACATTGTATAGATAAAACAATTATAAAAGAAAACATCAACTCTTGAAATCATTAATACTATTATTATTTTTACCTCTGTCTATACTCAAATCACAAGGTTTCCCTTGTACGATGTCCACGTCTTTGCAGTTTGGGTCAGACTTCCATTTGTTGGCAAACATTTCAGCTATTCCTTCGGGAGGTCCATTTGTGGTTTCAAAGTCATCACCACTGTTATCATTAAAATTTCCACAAAGACCTATAACAAGATTTTGTTAATTTAAAAGATTAATGTCAAGAGTACTGAGTGAATAATATTTAACTGGACTTCATCTGGGCATGATAATACTACCAGTCCCCAGTTTAAACACATTTGAGAGAGAAGAAAATACCGCTTAGTTTTCCTTTCTTGGATCTTGATGATTTAATGTAGATCTGCATAACTGGTTCAATCTGTATTTCAAGAGTAACCCCAAAGATGGTGTGAGCTACTATGTAGAAGCTGGATGGCTGAAACACTGTTACCTCATCTATGAAGTAAAGTAGTTTTAGTTTTCATATGTAAAAATCCTCTGCAAAGAAGCATAAAAATGTGAGCAAATAATTAAATCTTACCCATTATAAGAGGAAGTTTGGAAGTTTGTCTATTAAAAATAACCTGACCACTGTCTTCAATAGTCATCTTAGAATGGAAAAAGAAAGACTGCATTAAATATCAGATGTATACAAATAATAAAATGAGGATTGCAGTGTATGAATGATGATGTTGTCCATTTTACCAAGCTTTTTGGCATCTGCACTGAGACAGAGGACAGACATGTAGAATGAGCTGATTTTCCACATTTATAAAGATCACCAACAATATGAAATGTCCCATTGGATTCCTACAATAAAAAATAAATAAATAAATAAAATACATGCATACATACATATATACATACATACATATATACATACATACATACATGGATATTTTAGTTACAAACCTTTGACAGGGTATAGGAGCACTCTCCATGGAAGGTATAGGTTTTATCATCATATGTGGAAACATGAGAGCCGCCCACAATGGAGCAGACACCAGGACATGTTTTGTCTTCACATTCCCACTTTCCATTGATGCATGTGCTGTCAATGAATATCACTTATTTACTACATTTTATTTACACAGATTATCAACCTGTGTAAATGGATTATGTTTACCATTCTTTACATTTCTCAAAGTATGAGTTCATGGGCACGCCTTTGTGTTCACAGGAACATGAAGTGATTGGAATACAGCCTTTACTGGTAATGTCATCCCAGACAGTGCCTTGAGTGAAATTATGATGAACAAAGCTTGTTATACAATTGATCAAAAAGAGATTCACAAGTTTAGGAGTACGTACATAATAACTACCAATAATAATAAGCTGATAACATAGCTGTCATGGTATGCACAATTGGTCTTATCGATTTGTAGACCATCAAGTTTAGGTAGGCAATGTAAACATATCTTTATTGTTAATTGACAAAAGAAAGCAGGAAAAAACATAATTCCAATAAAAAAACTTACCTGATGGACAGAAACAGCCATCTGTGCAGTGCTGGGTACACAGTTTGCTGCTCTCTGGATTGCGACAGGTGTTTTTACAGGGGCTACCACACTCTTTATACACCATCTTGTGAGGACAGTCAGCTCCTGTTAGTCCCAAAATAGTATTACATATTGTGAATATTTTTGTAACTACTGCTTAACTACTGAAGTAACTAATGCTACTACTTATACTACTACTGTAAGTGTAAAACAAGCAATACTGTACCACAATGGGTGCTCCTCCTCCAGTGACCAGGTTGACCCCCTGCATGGGCACATTGACGGGAGTACTCAGACAGAGTTGCACACAGGGAGCTGCTGTTGTGGTTTTTATTATGGCATTGGTCCTTTTTACAGACTTCAATGAACGAGTTTGTGTCAACTATATCAGTACAGGGGTGAAAGGAAGACTCTGATAGGATATTCTCACACAGGTCATCCTGAGGAGAAAATTAGACACTTTAGTTTTAAGATGTAGAAATATACTATGTGAGCTATGCTGTATCTAGTCTTACCTCAGTGCCACATTGCTTCATCTCTGGCGACTGGATTTCCATGCACTTTTCCTCTGGGCCATCCATTTTCCAATTGTTTCCATAGCTTTCAGGAGACAAGGGCTCCCCAATTTCTTAAATAAAATGTAGCAATTATTGTTCAATAAAAGTATAATAAAAACGTGTTAAGTTAGATATTATCTTAAGGGTTTTACCTGCAATGATGAACTCACTCCTTACTCCGTTAAAGTCACCACACAGACCACAAGTTTGATTTTGAAATTTGGTTTTTAACTCAACCTAAAACATGATGGGTATATTTACTTCTGTGATATTATGTAGAGGTGACATATTAAAGGAGCGGTGCAAGTGCCTTTAAACTTGGAATCCCAGATGACATTTATTCTTAACAATTGATTATCATTCTATATAGGCAGTGTCCACATTCTAGAAATGGATGATTTCATAATTTTAGATGGAGGACAGGCACCTGTATAACTATAGAACATTTGCAGTTTTTGCATGAATGATCCAAACAGAGAATTCTTATATGAAATGTGTGACAATTTTTGTTTCACATGGATAGGCCCAATAATTGCAGAGAAGCATAAACCAGGTAAAAACATCTGGAATCTGTTGCCATGTCAAATGAACGGAAAATATGAAAGGACTAACCCTTCCATATTCCATATTATATTTGAGAACTCACCCAGAAAGCATCTTCTTCATTCCAGAAAGCCACCAGTCCCAACTCCGCCTCAACCCTTATATAGGCCCGCTCTCTTTTAATTGAAACTCCATTCTCAATGTGTGGCACTGTGACCCTATGGAGAAAAATGTTATGTGTGAAAGTTAGGAAGGTAGCAGACACCTAAAGTCAATATGAAAACCTTAGACTTACGGCTGACTGTTGACCTTAATTGAGTTTTTGTACAGTTCCACATTGATACCATCCAGTTTCATTTCAACTCTATGAAGACTGGGCTTCTGTAGGTTTCTCTTTCGTTGCAGCTGAATATTAAAAGTCTCATAGTTGTTTTTACAGTGAGACACAAAGATATAGTTGCAGACAAATGGCAGCTGGAAGAAATCTCCATCGAAGGTCTTAAAATGGTAGTTTCCCCAAGTGCTACAGAATGGGCTGTTAGAAGCCTTTACTTCTGAATAATCAAAAATAATAGGAAATAAATAAAAAATGTGGCTTTTGTGCAAGTATTCCCACACAAATTACCTCTACAGAAACCATAATAAAATAACCAAACAAGGATTTGAATCTAAATCAAAAAATAACACAGCAGTATCCATTTCTGAAACCACCATGGCTACAGTTTAACAAAACCACTTCCTTCACTTCCTCAACATTTGCCAGTAGGCTATGGCTTAATTATGACTATGAACTTACCTCTGACAATTGGGATCTGTGCAGTCACTGGCATATACATATTCATGTCTGGAAAAGATTAAAAAAAACAACAAACTAAAAAAACATTTAATTTCACTGCATATGTGTTTTAAAAAAAAAAAACAAAAACAAAAAAAAACTATCTATAGAATCACAGTAAAACATTACATTTTGGTACTTACTGGACATATCTGCCATCGAGAGTCCAAATCCAGCAGTGATCCATGGTAGGAACCACATAGCGCCCGTTCTCATGGTCCTGCACTAGTCTCAGCTCTGTACAGGAGGTCCCAACCAACTGGACCTCTGCAAAGAGGAAGAATTTATAGAGGCCATCGCTTGTTTGCTATCGAGGAGGGATAATAAAACATGTGAAACTATAATAATAGTGCTGTTCATTGTTATTCTTACATTAAGGACCACACCTGCACTTGTGAAAACTTCTCTATCTCTAACTAAATGGTCCATAACTGTGTTTAGACATTAATCTTAGAATTCAGAACATACATGTACATTATTTTTACTAAATTTGTGATAAAAACATATTGCTCAGCAGGTATAGCCATGTATTGTATTAACCTGAAGGTCAGCCATTCAAACCTGTAACCGGTAGATTTGTTGTGTCCACAGCACAGCAGAAAATTTAACGAAAGTCATGTAATCTCCTGTATTCTGGTGTATTCTAGATAAGTTAGTTTTAGCAACTCATTCATTTTGTGTGAGGGCTCCCCACAGCCCCTGGGTTTCTCTGTGCCCCTACTCCAGTGCTCACAGCCTTCACTCTCCACAGGCGTAACACCTTATAAGTATTAATGTGAATGTAGAGTTGGTGGAAGTTCCAAAGGTTCCAAATGACAGCAACATCTTACGCCAGTATGTGTGCCTGAGCAACAAATGGATAATGCAGTCACTTACGAAGTGGTGCTTACTATCTACTGAGGACATTAAAAAGTCTTTCCTGTTTTTCTGTTTTGCAAGTCTTGTGTATCTTTGGTACATGAGTTCACTTCACTTCACTTCACACTTCAAGTCTATGATGTTTGTACAAATTGGTGCATGTTGATAAGAAGCCACTGAAATACCTTGGCTGTGATATAGTTTAATGTTGAGAAATTACTTGAAAGATGGTCCAGGCAGCAGAACATAACAAGATTCTTTTGATCCATATGGTTTATTGAAGAGGGCAGATGTAAGCATGACAGGGAGTGTAGAGTGGAGTTAGGCATTAAGCAAATTGATTGAGCCAATAATTGCCTTACTTGTACTGTGGCCTAAACCCCAGGCTATTATGTGGCACAATGAATCGGCTGGGTAGAATAGTTTAGAACAGTGGCTCTCAAACTCAAAATCACTTAAGAAAAGATTTGTTTTACTACCAGATCTAAACTAGGTCTATAATAACTTCATAATTGATACTGTAATCTAGAACTTCCCCAAAAGAGAACAAGAATAAACATACATTAATATAAATTAAGCAAAAACTAGAACTGCAGAGCACCTTGCACCTCAGTTGAGCTCTGTTAATAGTACAATCTCTAAATAACCTTTCAACAAGTAATTTTCAGAATAAATACACATGCGCTGATACTTTGAGTGGAATGCTTTATTTGTCTAAGGCTACAAATACAGTACAATTATATTATTTATATTATTTAAACACAAATACATGAAGCATTTGGATTTATATGCACTGTTAGACCAATGAGATGCTTCTTCTCCTGCGGCCCAGTGGGGCAGCTCTGGTGCAGTCTGTGTGTCCACAGCCACACTCCTCCACATGGATGTACGTGTGATGGACCAAGTCGCCATTCAGGCAGAGTAAGTCCACGGTGCGGTTACTGAAGCGAGTCTCCTTACAGCAGGCACACGAGTGCTGCATGTTGTCTGCTTCTGCTGAGTACCTAAAGACAGTAAAGACAACATTAACTGATTATGTGCACACAAGTTAAATGCATTTTATATTTATACATAAATGTTGGGAGTTTACTTGGTGAAAGTGTTGCAAGAGCCTTCACAGTATGGCATTTCTACTGCCTCTGAAGACTGGCAGTCTTTGTGAGTGACAAGAGTTCTCATAGACACCAATTTACAGGCTTTCTCACGCTCCACACCTTCAGTACAAAACCACTTGATGTTTAATAGACAACTTTGATAAGGAAACTTTTTGTGTTTATATAAAGCCAATACTTACAGGTCTTACAACAGCCATTTGCTGCAGTTTGAATAGTGTCCTACAGTGGTATAACAAAGTAAAGTGAAGAGTGATACATAATAAAGTAACATACCTTCTTATGGATGCTTTAAATTTACTCACAGGCTGGCACATGCTCTCCTGGAAGGCTGGGCAGATAATTTGTGAACTGATAGCAGTGAACATGTCACCACTCTTAATACAAGTGAAATGCTCACACTTATTGTTAGGTGGAGACCAACTTGCTCCTTGCTATTAATCACCAAATTGTAATGTTAATATCCTAAAATGTCATGTATAATATTTTGATTCCAGTGGAAAATCTTTACCTTCAAAATATGTTTTGTATCATTGATACTAAAAATACAATGTGTTTGGACACACTTTCCACAGCATTCATCTCCAGCAGGCTCAACATAGTCATATCCCTTTTAAACAATAAAACCTTTTCTCAGCATTTCTCTGCATGTTCTTTCTTAGAATAAAATAATATGCTGTCTTACCATGTCACATTTTTCATTACACTGTTGGAACACACAGTTTATTTTAAACAGACCACTGCGTGGGTCCACCTCATTGGTACAGGTACAGTCCTGACATATGCCCACTCCAGGTACAGGTAATCCAGGCTAAAATAACACACCATTAATAGTTAGTAAATAAAACCTATACATATTAGATTCATGAGATTAATTTATATTATTATTATTAACCTGGTATTCAATTCCTTTGTGGACACAAACTCTTTTGGGCTCTGTTTTAATAAGACACAAAAAGTCATTCAACATAGCATTTTGTAAATGAATTTTACTGTAGCTATGAATTATCAATGCTTACCGCATGTATGCTCTGGACAGCATCTTCCCTCTGGGACACCCAAAACAGGTGTGTATCCAACTGGACAGTTCATGCTGTACACTGGACATGTGCTGCTCTGGCATTCTGTTAATAAAACATTTAATCGTCAGACACAGATAAAACTATTAGTGATATTCTGTTCAATAATAATGAGAAAATCCTACGGCAAATTAAAGCAGAACAGCAGGGATTTGAAGGATTGGTTTGGTTGATGAGGACAAATCCAGGGCCTGTGCAGTTTGTGATTGACGGTGGAGGGCACACTTTTGGTTTACAAGTCACAGTCTTGGTGGTTTCCTCACAGATGCAGTTTTGGCATTTGTATTCAAACTTTTCATTGAACTATAAAGATAAACACAACACAACAACTTTAGTCACAATTGACTAAATATTTATTTAAAAATACATACATAAAAAATTGGAAGCAATTTAACTAAATTAATCATCACTCACCTCTCGGGGATTGCCCTCAGGATCCAGACATCCTGCAATGAAAATAAATACAAGTAATAAAAATTACATTTAGAAGATATTTGAGAAATATATTAAACCTTTAAGATTTCCAACACATACCACATTTACTGACACATATACCAGAGTCCTTATTGAAGAGCTTCATTCCATCAGGACAAAAGCAACCCTCTGTGGTATAGTTCAAAGTGGGCTCATTTGGACTGAAAGAGAGGATATCATATCATTCCAGTGTTTGGAAATAAAAAAAAACATTTTAATGAATAAATGAAAAAAAAAAAAAGATTAAACCT
>KN482736.1:0-23721 GCA_000787095.1 Periophthalmodon schlosseri | reverse complement strand
CCCCCCTTTTAGGAAAAAAAAAAAAAAAAAAAAAACCCAAAAAAAAAACCCAAAAAAAAAAAAAAAAAAAAAAAAAAAAGCAGTGGGAAAAAGAGAAACCTCAAGAACAACCACAGTGAAGGAGAGATCCACTCCCATGGACGAGCAGGCTGCAGATGTGTCCAGAACTAATGTGCATCCATTTGCAGACAGAGTTCAAGTCTGTAGGGACAGAGCCCACTCAAGACTACTCAAGGGCCAGAGGGGGGCTTAACCATGGTAGGACAGGGGCGATAAGGGAATGGAAGGATCCGGGTCCACAGAACAGGATCAGGGTATAGGAGGGGCATCTAGGGTCCAGTCAGACTTTCAAAACTCGGATCTCTTCCTCTAATGTACTTATAAATGTGCAAACCTCATATATTCAGTATTTATTTTTTACATTATAAAGCCATATTGCCTTAAAGGTACACCCTGAATAAACAATAAAAAGTAGAAAAATTACATATTTTCAGAATCAAAAGAGTGAAGTGGAAACCTTGATCTAAAAATGTATTAGAGCCTATTATATGTCACTAACTCATGGGGGAAAAATATTTGGTGCATCACTGGGTTTTGAATAGGAAAGGTATACTGATACCAGTCCGATACTGCATTGCACTGCATTGCACTCTGCGTAGTTATTTTATTAAGTTCAGCGTCCACACCAAAGGCTAAATGAAGGTATCAAAGAGGTAGCACAAATGGCTTTTCTGTCATTATCAGCATGTTTTAAGTGTCTGCAGAGCCTCCAGGATCTGCATTTACCCTGCTCTGGGCGTTAGCAGGATGCGAGCACTGGGCGTTAGCAGTAGCATTAGCCGCAGACATCAGCAGCAGCAGTGCTCGCATCTACGGGTCCTCATTCTGGAAAATACAGAGTAGTATCGGATCAGTGAGTACTCAACAATACCAATTCCAAAATGTGTGGTACTGGAGCTTTTGTCGATACCAATATTGACATAGGAACAACCCTACTTATGACCTGAAAACATAACTAACAGACAGAGAGTCAAAGGAGAGAGGTCCATCAGGGCATGAAACTGACCCCTAAGCGACTGAGAACCGGACAGGTTACACTGTCACCAGCCACAAGTTCTTTAGCTCCAAACCCCTGACAGAAGAACACCTCAAAAACAAGCTGACCTTAGTGGAGACCAAAAGGTGGAACAAACCTGAGATACTATCAAACTCCCCGACATCAACCTGGATGAACTCTCTATGCTTGAATCATAACACCTCAGCCTAGGAATTACAACAGATGAGGCATGAATGGTTGGGTGTCCTGATGAGTTGGTAACTTCATAATGGCACAGTATTTTCCTTTCCAAGTGTCCCCAGAAAGTTCCTCCTCCTTCTCTTCACTCTGTTCCTCCTTACTCTCGTCTCCATCCCTTCCTCTTCTTTCTTTTTCTCTCTGTTCTTTTATTTGTCCTTTTCTCCTTTGTCCTCCTCATCATCACTCTTCTTTGTCCACCTACTCTTTGGTCTCCTCCTTTTTATTCCTTTCCTCCTCTTTGCTCTTCTATCTCCACTCTCTTCCTCCTCCTCAGCCTCCAACTTATTTATTTCCTCACCTGACACCTTCTCCCTTTGGTTACGCCATAAGTTGAGCTCTCCTTCTCCTGCTCATCTTGACTGCAAAGATCCTCCTCTTCTGTGAGCCGCACAAGAGCCTAAAGAGCCTTCTCTTTAATATGGCCTCTACTCATTTTCAGACCCCAAATGGCTGCTGTGAAAATGACCTGGCCAGTTTTTTGTCTTTATTTAGACTTCGACACATAAAAAAATTAATTATCTGCCAACTTTGTGCGGGCAATCAGAGGGGAGATGTTGTTTGAGGTGTACTTGTTTTGACCACTGATAGTTGTGTTCACACAGGTGCTACAGGAGGCCAGACTGTGCTGGACTCAAAGCTAATCTTTACCTTCAGACCAAAACGACCAGATCAGTTTTATCCTGATTTCTATTGGTATCCCTGGTACTGTAATGCTTTTAATCATATTATGCATCTATAATGGATGTCAATGGGGAACTCTGCATAAACCTCTCCCATTCAAAACACAGTGATGCACAATTTTTTCCCCCACCATGAATTATTGACATGAGTTAAATAAATCTAGCTCAAGTTTTTCACTTCACTCTTTTAATTTTGAACATATGTCAGTCTCCTTTTTCTTGTTTACTTAGGGTATACTTTTAAGGCAAAGTTGCCTTATAATGTAAAAATATACCATGTATATATGAAGTTTGCACATGTATGAGTAGATTTGTGGTAGATGAAGAGATTTGAGTTTTGAAAGTAGAAAAAATATGAATCTATGTGGATTTTATGGCCATTCAAAAATGGGGACCCTCGAGGGGGACAAGTTTTTTTTTTTACATCATTTTTTTTCCCCACCATTAATTATTGACATGTATTAGGCTCTAATAAACTTAGCTCAAGTTTTCCACTTAACTCTTAATTTTGAAAATAGGTCTTTTTTTTTAAACTTTTCTATGGTTCACTTCAGGTGCACCTTTACAACTAAATAGCCTTATAATGTAAAAATGTATGGCCATTTAAAAATGAGGACCCTTGAGGATCCTGAACGTGACCGAAATTTGAAGGTGACCAGAGGGTTATTATTGGCCTATAGAATATTGTGATGTCATCTGAAACACAGCAATGTATAATCAGCGTGCTAAAAGAAAAAGATTAAGTTGAAAGAAAAAACTAAAAAATTAGACACAATTTAATTGGGAATCAAAATATTAAGCCCAGAAATAATTTTAACTTAGATCAATTTTTGTTTGAGTCTAGTTATAGGCTAATAAGCCTTAAAGAGTAGTTTGTGTCTTGTGCCCCATAGCCTATGGTGAATTTTTGGAGGATTTGCTGTGTTTGCATACTGTGTTTGCATACTAGCTAACAGCACTGGGTGTGACAAACTTCTAACCATCATGACAAGACAAATGTTTATCAAAGACGTGGCAGTTACAGTTACCTCTCTTTACCTCCTTGTAGGGTTGTCAAAAGAATAAAAAAACAGATACTATTTGATACTAAAACTAAAAGTATCAAAACTAGATACTCATTTGAGCAAGAATCGATACCACAAAAAAGTCATATTAACAGGACAGAAATAGCTTTAGAATAGCTGAATACCTGAATAGCTTTATAAATAGCTTATAAATAGCTTTAGAGCTATAGCAGAACAAGTATGAGACCAGATGGATCCATGGACCACTATGGAACCTACCTGGATAACTGAGGGATTACACAGATAAGACCACATGGTAACATCAAAGAAAGTAAGAAACTATTATTAAATGTTCAATATTGTAAAGTAAAGAGTGTTTTTTAATTATCGTTGTGCACTACTGAATCCTAATAATAACGAATAATAACCGATGCCAGTGTAGGGACAGAGAATTACCTTTTTTCCCCCCAAGAAGCACAGTTAGCTTATTACAAAATGGATCCAATTGTGGTATGTAATTGATGTAATTGTTATTTATCTTGCAAACATTATCAGTCTTATTACATCAAATTAGTACCAGGATATCGAGTGAACTGTTATCATGGAACCGAGACCCGATCCAGCAAAATTTCCTGTACCAGTATCAGTATTGGTACATCCCAAAATGAGTATTAAGTCTATTCCTTAGTGTCGAAATTGAGTTTAAAATTTTAGTATCATGACAATACTATCTCCTCTGCATCTTTATTTACACAATCATTGCTGGGGCATTGCAAATTTAAACAACCAAACTGATCCCAGGTTTGATCTGATTTGTCGTTTTCCGCAAAGAGCACCGGTTCCAAAGTGGATTCACCGTATGGGGCATTGTGTGTTCTGTTCTGCAGGAGGGGCATCATGCTGGAGGGGTACGGCCCGGTGACACAGGCCCTGCTGGGGACCTTTTTTACGTGGGGTTTAACAGCCGCCGGAGCTGCGTTGGTCTTTGTCTTCTCCAGTCGACAGGTAAAAAAAAATATACAGTGTTTCTCACAATAGTTGGACTAAATAAGTGTGGGACAAAGTTTGAACTGAGTAACTGTCACATGTAATGGTACATGCATCAGTGCAATATATTGAATGTTAAGCTCCAAACCCTAATGTGCATGGTTTTGTTAAGGAAGACCTACGTATTATGCTTTTGTATTATGTAATATTTTGCACATTTTATCTAAAACGACTTAATAAAAGAAACAACTCCGCTAGGCACTGCGCTAGAAAACTGTGGTGCCCAATGGGAGGAGACATGGCCATATCTTCATCACAACCAAGAGCCGCGTAGCTGTCGGTATCTCTGGTGGACAGCTGCATATTACGCGTATCACTGATTAAGAAAATAAAATTTGAGAATAAAGTAAGTACGGGTTGATCAGCAATATGGCGCCATGAAAATAAGTGTTTAAAGATTGATCAAACATGGACAAATCACTCCGAATACAATTTTGGGGTGAGTAAATGGCGAGGGGAAACAACTATAACATGGTTAAAAGGTCTAAAGTCGATTTAGCATAATAGGTTTGCTTTAAAAAAAAAGCAGAGGTTCCAGTTAAAGAGAGATACGCTGTGTTTATGAAATTTTAAATAGAAATGCTATCCTATGTCCCCAGATAAGAGGTAAACATGTTTAAAGCAAAAAAAAAAAATGGCTCTGTGAACAACACTGCCTGGCTAACTCACTGTTAGTATCTCACTACTTCCTGTCCTATTATATCTCTATGGAGTTTTTGCTGAGCTGCGCTAAAATGTATAAATATTTGAAGATCAGGCAGCAGACAGTGATTTGTGGGGGTATGTGTAGCAACTGTATATCAGCAGGTGTATATCAGCAACAACTCCTCAACCAGAGGACGTCTTAGAAAGGCAGGTGTTTGGGTCTCAATGCTAAGGCAAATGCTAATTTTGAGGAATAATAGACATTAAAATAATGCCACAAACTGAAGTACACATGAAAACAATCAGGTAGTCTTTACCTAAACATTAATTGGTTGTTTTTTTATATATATTTTAAATTTTAGTAAAAGTTAGCATTAGATTTGGGACATAGTGAGCTAGCCAGCACATCTCTGTGCACAGACCCGGTTAATATCAGAACTTTGTTGGAGCCTGATTATGATTTAGATTTTATCATGATTTGAATCCACAGAGAATTGATGATGATTTTTCCAGAATTCACTCACCGAGGTTCTGAGCTTTCACAGGAGGCATGGCCTGTCCATAAACCAAGAATGAGAAAATCTTGTATGTGACCTCTATATTAACCCAGATTCAGTTGTGATTGCGGTTTTCTTTTTAATCAGTAAGAGTGCAGGCCACTATACCAACATGATGAAATAAATGAAATAATCAAACTCAAACACAATCAAGCTTTTTTATTCCTAGAGACTATTTCTACAATAACATACAATAGAACAGGAGCTATGGAGATTTCGTAGTTTCACTTTTAAACGTTTTATAGACTTGCTGAGAGGTTGCCTTATTATTAGCAACAAAACAACTTAATTCAGATTTTTGTGTATTAGTATCTGAAATTCCTAAGGCCCTGTGCTTACTCAAGACAGTATTCTAGTTCTATCATAAGCTTGGTCACACTCATCATACCCAGTCACCTTTGTGTAATAGCCGTCTCCACTATCCCACACATGTTGCCCTTCTTTTCAGAGCACTACTCCTCGGATATGGTTGGTATTTTGTTGAGTATAAGATTATTGGATCTAACCGTCTCCTTTCTAACCAGTTTCTTTGAGCTAAACTTTCCTTGCACGCCCTGTATCGATTATCCATGAATCTTTGACTGCCTGGATGTTGCCTTTTGCCAGTCTATTGAAGACTTCCGTGTTCCGCAGTTTGAAGCTATTGATTTGACACTGTTCTCTCCTGTTTTTTTCAGAAACGCATCCTGGACGGTAGTTTAGGATTCGCCGCTGGGGTAAGTCAAATTAAAAGCCAGGAGTGAGTAGTCTAAGAAAAAACTCAAGTAAGCGTGGAGCTTTCTACCATGTTATAACGTTGTTCCCTCATCAAAAAACATGCCTGAATTGGTTTTATATGTCATCCATGAATGTTTGAGCAATCTAGCGATCTCTCCCGGGCCTTAATCAAAGTCTCCTCACAGTTAGCAGCACGAGCCTGTCCAAGGCTCAGCCCATAAGCCTATGTCACCCATGCTTCCGCGCACAATTTTCCATAGATATACAAAAGTAGAATACAAAACGATACCCTACAACTTCATCAATCTGATGCAATGTGGAGTTTGTCTGACCAAACAATCCCTGCTACATTCTGTTTGAATCCAGGAGGGTCGGACCATGGAGCATGACAAACCTCCATCTGAACCACAGCCACTTCTTTTACCTGAGATAAATAAGAGTTTGGTGCTTCGATTGTTGATTCTGCAGAAATCTTTGCTGTTTTTTAGTCCTGTGCATTATTTTTTTCCTTTTTTGCTCCTAAATCGCCATGTTCGTTTTTACCAGAAGAGAGCATACATCTCTCTGATTGGTTAGTTCGCCTCTCAATCACGCCCTCTGGAATTGTGGAGACGGGATAAGGTTCCAGACCCACTTGTTTTAGTTTTGTCAAAGCGTGTGGTTCTGGCTGGCCAGGTAAATGTGGAGTAGTTTCGTTAGCAGGACACTCCCTGATTGTGCTGTAAATGGACCTTTTTCTGTTATCAAGCCACTTTACATCAGTATTATGATTTACAACGAAGATAGTAAGATAGTTTCATACTAAATATCTGAAAAAGCATAATGTCTTCTTTATCTAATGCAAATCTGGTATTTTCCAAAGTTACACCACCAGAAAAAAACAAAAAAACAAAAAACGACAACAAATGTTCAAATCATTGAGTTAAAATTGTCAACAAAAAGCTTGTGGACTAATTCACAGTGGGAAGAAAAAAACTTTACTTGAGTACTGTAACACTAAAGTAGATGTGTGGTGTTTGAAAACTACTCAGACAAGTAGTTTTATTAAAAAGTTACTCAAGTACATGCGCAGGCAACAGCAGTCCGGTTCTGTAGGGATTCTGAGCCTTATCAAAGAACTAACATCTTGAAAAGCGAAATCGCCCCAAAACGAGTCCTTCAGCAGCTCTTTGAATAAGACCTGTGATTCCTGCAGGGAGGAAAGCCTGATGTTTATCAAGCATCTTAGAGTGGCATAACACGACTAAACTCCACATAGGCTTAGATCATTAAACCACTTTGAATTACAAATCAACCTGCCTGTGTAGACTCTAGTGGATAGAACCAAATCCTCTACAATGCAATCACATATTTCCCTTAAAGGCACAGTAACTGATTCTTAAAACCTGAAAAGCGGAACTAATTTTCAACAGTTTATAGTTGTCCAATGTTATTTCTCACTGATCTTATGCATTCTGAGCACCCTGATTATTCACCACAATGAGTTTATGGGCTGTTTTCTCAGCACATTAATGCTAACAACTAGCATGATGATGATAGATAAAAACACTTGTAATTACAGTTGAAACCAGAAGTTTACATACACTATATAAAAAGAAACATATGCTTTTTTTTCTCACTGTCTGACATGAAATCAGACTAAACTTTTCCTGTTTCCTGTTAGAATTACCAGAATTATTTCTGTTTGCTAAATGCCAGAATAATGAGAGAAGGATTTTTTTTGACAATTTTTCATTACTTGCATTTAGCAAATAGAAATAATTGTGTTAATTGTAATTGACCTAAAACAGGAAAAGTTTAGTCTGATTTCATGTCAGACAGTGAGGAAAAAAAGCATGCGCGTCTTTTTATATAGTGTATGTAAACTTCTGGTGTTAACTGTAGATGCAGACAGTAAACAGGGGTCTCATTTTGACCAGAAGAGCTGCTTTTCCTTTACTTAATTACACGAAAAGCCCCTTTAAACATGCACTTTGTAACTTTTTTAGTTGGAGGTCCACCACTTGCTTGGGTTCATGAAGATGTTATAGCTTTGTGTGCGATGTTCCACAGTATAGCATTAAACTTATCTATCTTGCATTTACTTGTGTTTAAGTTTTTATTGCCCAAAACAGAATGTAGAGTTTTCCACAGACCTGATCTGGAATTTCTGCTGTTTGACTAAGGTTTTTGGCTGTGGTGTTAAGCTTCTGTTTTTAGCCTTTCATGTATTACTAGTAAAAAACAAACAATTCTCTGTGGATCCAAAATTTTCTGCTATTATTCACTTTCCAAAAATGTTGGAAAGTGAATATATTTTGCTCGTGAATTTGCTGGATTGCCAAGTGCTTTGAGTTTCACACATTGACTCATTTCCAAATATTAAGTGAACTGTAGTTATGTTGAGCACACCAAACTAAACAACTTTGTAAACAGACTGCCTTTAACTAAAGTTTTAAAATGATTTTTCTCTCTTGAACCTACAAGGCCAGAAATTTCACATGAGGGAACACTGGTTAAAGATGGGGTATTATTTAAAATCTATTTTCTTTTTTAGCATTCTACCATGTTATAACATTGTTCCCTCATCAAAAACATGCCTGAAGATGCCTTTAGAAGTCATCCATGCATGTCTGAGTAATTTAGCGATCTCTCCTGAGCCCTATTCGAACCCTCCTCATGGTTAGCTGTAAAAGTCTATCCAATGCTCAGCCCACAAACGCCACCCATGCTCCCACATGACAATTCTCCATAAATATACAAAAGCAAACAAAACAGTACCTTACAACTTCACAAACCTGATTCGATGTGCAGTAGTTTCATTAGTGGGATGCACGTTGATTGTGTTGTGATAGCGCTCTGAAGGGAGAGCAGGGAGCAAAGGGAAGGGAGACTCGGTGTGTCAAAACCAAAAGTGAAACTTAGAAAACATGTTAATACATTGTTTTCGGCGAATGTAGCATTTTCAAAACAATAAAAGAAGGAAACTCCTTTCCATCATTGACCTGGACATTCGTCATTGTCAGCCATGTCAAGAACCATCCAAATTGATTAGTGAAGTTAGGAAGTTAGGAAGTTCCTTTAGCATGGGAACCTCGGAAGGTTCCTAACCAGCTGCATGGAGCTATGAGGCATCCCACAATTCACAGCAGATCAAAGTTTTCAAATACTCATTTACAAGTTATACACTGCAACAAATAAAAATTAATTAAAATCTTCTGCATAAATAAACTCAACTTTACGACGTATTAAATGTAACTACTATAGAGACACATCAGCCCGTTGCTTTGCACATATTTGTGTACAGAAATGGAACTTAAAAGCACATGGTTAATTTGCATAAACTATAAGCTCTGAAAAAAACAGTTCGCTCCTTGTGCCACTGATGCGGTCAGCTGCTGTCGGGCTAAAGGTGAGGATTCAGTGTAATATATTTGTTCTTTCTATGACAGGAGATGTTCTGTGCTTATATCGCGTTGAAGGTGATTCATGTGTAAACTTTTCAAAGATCATACATGTGCAGGTGTAGCGCAGCTCTTTTTTAACAGCAGTCATTTACTCATGTACAGTCACTTTATTTATGTAGGTGAGAAAAAACACTGACTGTAAAAACTGACAGGTTTACATAATTCTCATAAAACTCGTCGCGTTAGCAAAGGATGGCGTGTTTGTTGTAGTCTGTTTTACTGAACAGCTGTTGTCCCCCTGGTTAGGAGGATTCTGATCCACCAAAAGCAGTGATAGCTCCTTCTCCTCTCTGCTCCTTACACCTCCTTGGTCCTTATAGTTGGAGAAGGAAGGAAGGACAAGGAAGGAGGTATTTTTGCCCCATTTCGGACTGGACCTTGGTGTTGAACTTTATGCTTTATCCTAACTTTATGCATTCCCTTATTTGTATTTATAATAGCTATATTTCTACTTTTTTATATTATTATTATTCAGTGTTTTATGTCGCACTTTATCACAGAAGAAAGTTCCTAGTTTGTGAATTGTGTTCACTGACAATGGCAATAAAAGTCTTCTGATTCTGATTCTGATTCTGATGACACAGGTAGAGGTATTCTATTTTAGAACTCTGCTCTACTTCCTGTATTTTTGTACTTTTCCATTTCCACCAACTGCTACTTAACTGATATAAAAGTATGATAAATATTTACCATAGCTACTATCTCACCAAACAAGCTATAATTAGAATTATTTCAAGTTATGACTAGCCTTAAAACCTCTGAATAAGACTGAAAACCTGGTGTAAATAATGCCAAGGCTAGTGATTGTTCACTCTCTTGTTTGCAATGACTTATGATAACTTTTCATTCCATATACATTTTTCGGAACATCACAGTATAATGTGACGCATGCGATGTAGAATCTTGTTAAAGTTTTAACTCTAATAGGTTGCGATCACGTTCTAGGACTTGATGATGTCATAATTTCAGATGGAGGGCAGGGGTCTATATAACTCTATGGGAGATTCACTATTTTTGAAAGAAATACCTAAATTTATGATCCACAAATGTTTAACCATTTTATTAAGGATTGGCTCCACAAACTAAGTTGCCATAATAATCTTATGTCTTTGGTGTTGAATTATCGCCCCACTTTCTGAAGCTATTGAGAAGCTATAGTTTCATAACAGGTGTTGAAATTTGCTATGAAAAAAGTAGTTTGGCCATTGCTATCTGTTAGAAGAGAGCAACATTGTATGATTTTTTTTTTAACCCTGGAGAACCCACGGGCCGCAGTTAATTGTTGCTACCCAAAATGAACAAATAAAAAAAATATGTCAAATTTAACTTCAAAAGCCCAGAGTGCCACTTCTGGCCCCTGCATAGAGACACCTAGTGGATGAATATTGAACTAAAATGAGCCAGAGTGGTAGTGATTTTGGCCTTGTGTTCTTGTTTCCATTGGCCAAAGTGTGTTTGTACATTTGAAATTCAGTTCTAACATGCAACAAGAGTGCCACTTCTGGCCCCTGCACAGAGACACCTAGTGGATGAATATTGAACTAAAATGAGCCAGAGTGGTAGTGATTTTGGCCTTGTGTTCTTGTTTCCATTGGCCAAAGTGTGTTTGTACATTTGAAATTCAGTTCTAACATGCAACAAATAAAGCAAAAAAGAACATTGTCTCATGTCTCATTGTATCTGTGTGGTTGACTGATTATTTTTCAAAATTTAAAATAGTTTGCATTGACAGTGTTTGTTATTATGATTCTTTGAAATGATGCGCCTAAAGCCCAATGGGTCAAATTTGGCCCTGATCCTAAATTAGGGAATAAAAGGTTAAAATTGAAAAAGTGGATATTTCAGTGTTCAGTGAACTTATAGCAGTAATTTAATGCATTGTTCATAATTTTCCAAGGAAGAAAAGGGTTCTTGGGTTCTCCATGGTTGAAATAAGGGACTACTTCATAGGCTATCGGAATATCTCACTTGCTTATTAATCATTGATACGAGAACATTTAATACAAGAGCACATGACTGTATAAGTGTAACCGCACCAGATCTGAGACAGGAAAAGGGGCTTTTGGCTGTTTTGCTTCACAAAAATGGAATCTATCACAAGGACAAGCAAAATTGGATACTTTGGTGCCATAAATGCAATTTAATAATCTGGTAAACCTGGTAAACAAACATTTACATTCACACCTGCACCTGTTTTTTATGTTTTAAGTGGACATATATACTTATTTGTTTGTCTTTTGTTTGTATATTTTCTGTATTTTAACAGGGGGTCCATAAAAAGGAGAGTCTGAGTGCTCTCATTGGGCTCTCCCCGTATAAATAAAGAAAGAAAGAACAAATAATTTCACTTTTGTTTATTTATACTGACAGAGAAGACGTTGAACTTTGTGTCAGTTTTTGTTTGATCAGTTTTAAACTGTTGGGATTCTATGTTCTGTCCCACTGCCGCTGCCACGCTCCCGTCAAACTCAAGCGGCGTGTGTCTCCTCTCCCTGCAGGACAAGCTCGCGCTCCCATCCAGAGCCCTCAAATCACGCAGTCCCTCGTGCGCTCTGCTTTCCCCGGCTATCATCATCCCGTACATCTGCTCCCATAGCCCACGCGCAGATGGAGAGCTAGGTAGCCAAAAGCAATGCAACAATAGACTCTCCCTCCGTCACCTTGGCCTGTTTTATTCAATAACACACTAAGTAATGTGAGAGAACGCAGCAGCGGCCAGTGACGTAAATGCAGACCGCTCACAGCCAATTCCCTGTTTGTATAATTTATCAGGCGGAACGTTTCAAATAAAAGTCACAATTTACTAGTTTTGATCCAGATTCAGGCTGCTGGGCACATTGTATTCCCACAATCCTTACTTTGCTGGTAAGGTCATGTTTGGAGACCTTTATAAATAGGTTGTGAAAGCGAAAAGAGTTTCAGTTTTGGAACACAGCTAAGAAATAGTGCTGTACCATATATAGTGCATAAAAACATTCCAAAATTAAAGATCCTGTATCTGATTTTGAACCATGAGTGACTGGGACATACCTAGAGTGAAGAACATGTTTTAGCTTGAACTGTTTGCTCTGCCCATTTTAGTCTGTTCTCTTGCTCTGATATTGCACCATGACAGACAAACAACTGCCTTGGCGAGTCTTCTTCTTCTTGTTCATCTTCATCTTCTTCATCATCTCCATCTTCTTCTTCATCTTCATCATTTATATATTTTTTTCCCCCAAATAAATGCATTTTTGACCGCCTGAACACTGACGAAAAGTCTCACATGGGGGTATAGGAACGAGCGGCCCGACAAAAAATTTTATAAAATTGGCATCACAACAACGCCCCACACGTACCAATTCAACAGCGCAACCACAAATTGGATCCCATTGGGAGTGGGAACAGGCACATTTTGGAGTAGGCTCGTGAGAGTGATAGAGCTCCATGGGACAAGCCTAAAGTTGAATTGAACCACTGTCCTATGATGAACAGGTCGGCCATATTAGATTGAAATTCTGTTGTCACTTTTACTGCCTTTTTTTACTTGGTTTTTGGTCCAAACGAGCTCAGATTTGACATGCCACATGGAGAGACACAGATTTGGAAAAGTTATACATTTTTCTAAGATACTCTTTATGTGTAGCGCACCAGTGAAAAACACCTTCATTTTCTGTTTCTTTGATGACTTCTCACGGCCACAGGCATTGACCTAGAGACCTCAAAGTTCAATCATTAATGCATCCTAATGGACTATGGAGCATATGAATTGATTGATTTGTACAAAACTTGGGGATTCAAATCTATGCATGAGAAGATGCAAAAAATTCCATTCCATGGATATGGGGCATTTTTCACAGTTGGCCAGCAGGGGCGCCAAGACTCCTAAAAAACATTAAAAAAATCTTACACGCACATGCTTAGTCTGAGCATGTTGAAATTTGAATCACTTATGCATTGGCTGCCACTGATTACATTGATATGTCAAACACAATGATCAATGCTAGAGTGCCACCTATAGGAATGCACAAAGATTACAATGGGAAGAAAACAATTACTTTTACATTAATTGGTGAAACTTTGCAGAAAATTATGTTATGTGCGCCTGATCAGAAAATGTAACTTGCTCATAATCATATGACCAGTGTACATTATAGCACCCCCTAGCTTATACATAAAATGTCAACATTATCTGATTTGTACAAAACTTGGGGATTAAATTCTATACATGAGAGGAAGAAAAAGATGTTATTATAAACCTAGAACATTTTTCATGGTTGGCCAGCAGGGGAAAAAAACCTTTTAAAAAAATCTTACAAGCAAATGTTTAGTTCAACCAGGCTGAAATTTTCATCATTTATACACTGGCTAACACCAATTAAATTCATAATTCACACTTAATGCTCAGTGCTACAGCGCCATCAATAGAACTGGGGATAAAAAAATTAATGACTTGAAATTGTCAAAATTTTGCTAAAAATTCCTTTTATGTGCCCCTGATCATAAAACATAATTTGACCCATGCTCAGTTTTTTTCAGTTTTTGCTCTAGGATCATCTTAACTGCCCATTCAAGTGAATGGCGCTGTGGCTCAAAACTGTAAAGTGCAAAGTGATTGAAAATTGACACAGGTCACAATTCAGGGGCGGTCGCAATGCAGGGGCTGTTGCAATGCAGGGGCTGTTACAATGCAAAGGCTTTTGCGATGAAGGGGCTGCCGCGACTCCCTGGGAATCACATGGGAGGAGCAGGGGGTGAGGGCTATCATCGCTGCTTGCGACTTTAATTTTTTTATTTACTTTGCACCATGTTATAACATTGTTCCCTCATCAAAAACATGCGTCAAGAGATTTTAGATGTCATCATGCACGTTTGAGTAATTTAGCGATCTCTCCTGGACCCTATTCAGACCCTCCTTACGGTTAGCTGTAACATTTTGTCCAATGCTCAGCCCACAAACCTACGTCATCCATGCTCCCACACCATAATTCTCCATAAATATTCAAAACATGATGAGCGACGTGACAAACCTGATGTGATGTGCAGTAATTTCATTAGCAGGATGCACGCTGATTGTGTTGAGATGTCACTCTTCATCATCTTGATCTGTTTACTACCATAGCAACTTCAGTTTGAACTTTTATTGATTTTGTTTAACTCTTGGTCAGACTCACAATGTTAAAAACCCTGAACTGGACTTGGACTGGACTAGACACGACTCACAGGAATTATGATTCGCATTTTTGATATTGAGTGTTGCTGCTCAAATTTTTGGCCTCTTCGCAACCCCTATGATTTGAAATGAAACTTGCCAATAAACATAACTTAACAGGGAATCGAAAACTCCATTGTTTTGAAGTGCTGTTTGGATGGAGCGCGGTGGGTGGGAAATTTGTCCACATGGGCACTGGCTGTGTTGGGTTGCTCCTGCCATTTGCATGTTGGGTAAGTGCAATGGTTCAATGATGTCACTCACTTGTTTATGCTCATAATACTTCCAATGAATACACAATTATTTGAGCACACCCTGGAATGTTTCACAGCATGAAGTTAAACTTGTCTATCTCCATGGAGACAAGCTGGTAATGTCAGACCAAATACCAGTCCAATTTACAGGTGAAATCTGTGGAGAGGCAACCCCGCTCATAGTAAGAATGCATGTTTTTAAAGGTCCTACACTCTGCAAAATTATCTCATGTGAGCTTTAAACCATGTTAGAATGTTGTTACATAATCAAAAACATACCTGCAGTTGTGTTTTGTTTCATTCACACGTTCGACTAACCCTGTGTTATTACTTTCTTCTACATCTCCAAAGCTCAAAATTCTCTGTTCCAACATTGTGATGACATCAAGTGGTAGTTTTCAAGTTAACAACTACCTTTTACCTTTAGTTCAGTGGAGACTGGCAATTACAGGGCTGAAATTATCCAAACAATTCTAGTGAAGGTGCATGGAGTTTAAAAACAGGGCAGTTTTATGTTTTCTGTTTGAGAGAACAGAACTCAGCCCAAATATGCAGGGTTTGTGTGCCATTTTATATGAATAATTTGCAAATTATAAAATAATGGTCCACAGGTGTCATAGATTATAACTCTATAGTAGACTCAAACACAATATGTGTTCTTTAAAGCCACAGTATTTAACTTTTGGCCGAAATATACACTAAAATAAAAACATGTTTTTCCAATTTGTGTTTGCACTGAAAAACATGCATTCTTACTGTGTGGTGGCTTGTATCTCCACAAACCTGACTCTTATTTGGCCTGGTAGGACCTTTACCTGCTTGTTTCCATGGAAATTCATTCATGGCTATTCATTCATGGCTATAATCTTCCGTAGTTTGCCATAAAATGTGGAGAATATTCTGAAGTTTGGTTTGAACTTTCTGTTTCCATGGAATCATGCAGGTGTTGTTCCATCCCTAGGAAGTTACATACTGCACCTGTTTTTATTGCTAAATGGAATACACCAAGCAAGGCAATAACATCTCCATGGAGGTCAGCAGATGTGGCATATTACACCTTTTAAGTTTTGCAACACAGACTAATATGAAACACTATTAGCAAGAACATAAAACGGCTTGCTTCTTACTGGAGATGCCCCTTGTCTTATACCATTTCCATTAAAACCCTGTTCCACTTTGATTTCCAAGTGCTCTTTATAGACAGCGGGGAGTAATAACATTGCCAAGTCGATCTCAGATGTCATTATAATGTGAAGATGATGCATAGATCAGATTGGATGTGTTAGTGCATAATGATGGAAATGTGACTCAATATAAAAGAGTGCGTTCTTGTGGCGAAATACTATTGGATGTGTTTACAGTAGAATGCGGGATAACATTTTCAATTCTTGATTTCTAGAAGTATCGGGTAGTAGTGATGCCTACGAATAATAGGTGGCAGATTGGTAATGCAGACAAACAAGTGTACCATGGAATTTTATAATGAGGTTTGTAAGAACATTAAAACATCACCAAAACCAACAAATGCATTTAAACTTACTTACACCTTAGCATAGGTTTTTTGTAGTATAACTGAAAGGACACATGCAAAACAGAGTTTATAATGTTGGCTCATCAAAACCATACATGGAGTTGGAATTGGCTTCATCCATGCTTTTTCAGGAAAATTGTTTACAAGGTTGTCTTGCTTTGTTTCATTTTCCCCCGGATTATTACGTCACAGATTGAAATCGACAAATCATCATCAAACTGGTTCTGGTTCGCATTTATTACAACAGCATGCTGTTATCAGGCAGAGACATTTTTCGTTCAGTCACTCAATTTTCATGTTGTCCTGTCCCCGCCATGTAGGGCAAATATTTTGAATCTAAGTAGTAGGCTACTTTGGTATTGATTATAATGATGACAACGGAGTTGTTGGTCCAATAATTAACTTGCATGGCAAGGAGAACAAATTGGCCTTCTTAGAATTTGTAGTAACTATAGGAGAGGACCGGCAAGTCCACATAAAAGTCTTCAGGAAGCCCACACACACCAACCAATACCTGCTTTTCAATTCACACTATCCACTGCAGCCCACACTCGGAGTTATTCGAACATTACAACGCAGGGCTCAAATGGTCGTACGAACACAGAGGGGAAAGTGAAACAACAACAGTTTGTGCAGAAAGTCCTCTCTGCTTGTGGATATCCAAAATAGGCCTTCAATAGATCTAAGAGAGCTAAAAAAAAAAAAACAGGACAGCAGAGAATCTGAACCTAGGATCGTGTGAATGAAACACTTCAGAGGGTCCATACAATGTAATGAAGACTGTAGAAAGCGTTACACTGGAAAAGTTTGTGTAATCCCTCAGTCGTCCAGGTCTGATCCATAGTAAAAGCCAAAAGTAAAAGAGTGAAAGAGTGAAGACGTTTTGCTGCTCATCCAAGCCGCTTCTTCAGTTCTGGTCAGATTTCTGGTAGACACTACCTTATATCTATCTGAAGGGAGGCGCTAACTATACTGAAACTGGAAAAAGCTTTTGTTTACAGTTTCTGTATGTAGGCTAGGTCTATTAAGCTGCACAAGTGTGCACTGTGCCTGAGACATACTTAACATATTCATACACCCCTTAATGGGTGTTTTTTCCACACCTGTTGGCCTGCTGACTAGCTCTATTGTTCTCTTTGTTTCCTTTGTTTGCTTTGGGTCTAAGGATGGAGTTATATATGGGGGAAAGGTCTAAGGCCCCCTTTCCTGTTCAGGAGGAACTGAAGAAGCAGCTTGGATGAGCAGCGAAACGTCTTCACTCCTACAACTTTTTGTCCAGTTGACAGATTTTACTTTTGACTTACTTTACTTTAGAGAAGCAAAACAGCTATTCCATAAAAGAATGTACACTGTCGCAAGAGCACGTCGGGACCTCAGTCTGCCATACATCTCCATCTCAAAGCCACTAACCACTCCTTTGAAGATAGTGAGGTACAGATCTTAGCCGAAGAAAATAAATTTAAGTTTGAGAGGGGAGTTAAAGAGGCAATTTTTGTTAGTAAGACAATCCAGTCTGCCATACATCTCCATCTCAAAGCCACTAACCACTCCTTTGAAGATAGTGAGGTACAGATCTTAGCCGAAGAAAATAAATTTAAGTTTGAGAGGGGAGTTAAAGAGGCAATTTTTGTTAGGAAAGACAATCCATCTTTGAACAGGAATGGTCTTCAACATCATTTATCTCCTATTTATAACTCCATCATCAAACCTAAATCAAAACAAGGAAAGCAATAGTGATATCCAGTATGCTAATAGGTGTATGAGCACCCTTTAGGGACTTGAACGATTATGCAAAATATGACTGAGGGACAGTTCACACTTAGGGTAGTTCAATAGACCTAGCCAACAAACAGAAACTGTAAACAAATAGGTGTGTTAGTTTCAGTGTAATTAGTTTGTTATTAGCTCCTTCAGATAGATATAAGGCAGTATCCACCAGCAATCTGACCAGAACTGACAAAGCTGTTTGGATGCGCTCCGATATGTCTTCACTTTAAAACATTTAAAACAGAATTTAAATTTTCTTTTGCTATAACACATAGATGCTAGAACTATACTACTATAGTGTAGTACTATTTATATATTGTTAACCACAATGTTTAATATGACTTACTTAGAAAAGGGTTTACTGTGATTATTCAGCTTTAAGGTTATTGTGAAAGTGGTATAAATTCATTTCAATATTATATATTGTTTATCGTGATATTTCCCTGAATCAGTATATTGCACTTCAAAATTTGTTATCGTGGCTGGCCTACTAATGTGCTAACTACCTAAAATTTTAACTAAAATGGCCCAAAGTAGCCCAAAACCATCTGCTCAGCACTATTTTGCTCGTTGAGGGAGGAACAAAAGTAGCCTAAATGGATGAAAAAAAAACAAACATCTGGCAACACTGGGTACACTGGCTTCAAAAAAGTGAATGAGCTTCATGGATTATAACATGCTGAAATGGGCAACTCTAGGTATAAAACATACCTGATGAGGATACAAAAATTATGATAATGTGTATAAACCCAGGTCTGTAGTTGCAGGATCTTGTCTGCATCCATCTACTACGGAGTGTCCATATTAATATTCAGGAGACCACCCAGCTTACAGAATTCCAAAACTGCCAATTTGGTGCTATCCCAGGCGCCCGGTAACATTTGGTTGGTAATCCCAGTTTATCTCCACCGCTCCGCTCTGGCTGTTGGCTCCTACGAACGGCATGCGTACTCCCGAGGGGTAAGGTGAGCTGACCAATGACCCAATCCACAAAGTCTCAGTTCTTATGGTTAAACCCAAGATTGACTGGAAAACCCTCACAAGCACAGGAAAAGGATTATGACAATGCTAATACTGTTCTGAGAGTGCAGCTTTAAAAAGACCTATGTAATTTTCTGGTGAAAGGTCTGTCACCTGCTTGTCTCAATGAAGATGTTATTGCTTTGGCTGCAATTTATCACAGTAGCTATCTATCTTGCCTTTATCAAGCTACAAGTTTTTATTACTAAATAATTCCTTAAAACATTCATTCTTAGTGTGAGTCGGCTGGCTTCTTCACAGAGCTAACATGTAACTGGGCCTGGCTGCGTCTAGTGCTTGTGTCCATGGACATGAATAAGTTTAATATGATACTCGGGTAACCTGGCTCACAGCAGATTCATATGTGCCTCACTCTAAATTGAGTTCTACACATTTATCAATCTGGAATGGGTCTCCCTGAAAGCGATCAGGAAAAGGCATAACGTCATGATGACTATTTGAATCTGACTAGTCGAAGAGTCACAACAGTGGAAAAAGCTGAAAAATCAAGTGCATACTCTGCACATTTTCACAAACTAAATTGTCTGTATTTTCGATAAAATAGGCTGAAGTACATCTGTCCGTGTTGCCATGTTTGCTTTGGTTTGCTTGGGTGCTTCCCCTTTGGCTTCTGCACTAACCTCAGTGCAGCATCATTGGTCCAATGCTGAGCGAATTTGAACCTTACAGCAGGAGAATCTCAAGGTGGATTTTCATGAGTTGGTAAACTCAAAAGTATTGTGAGAATCCATCTTGCTGTGCAAGGTTAATACTCTGGAACATTGCAGGAAAAACAACATCTCCATGGAGACAAGCATGAACTTAAATAAGGAGAAAAAAAAAAAAAAAAAAAAAGCAGATAGTGGACCCTATACCAGAATAATTGCATAGTTGCTTTAGGTGCAAGTTTATTTCACTTATGAACTAAAGGTGCATCGTGCAACTTTGATGGTTTGATGGTCAACTGGTGATGTTTGCCTGAAATGTTCATCAGTATATTTAATTACATAAGTTCTTTATTGCTCAAATATATTTTGAAAAACAATGCATTCTTACTGTAGCAAGGTCGCCGCTCACAGATCTGTAACTAGCTTTACCTGCTTGACTTCATGGAGAGAGAGGGCTAGAAGTTTAATGTCATAATGTGGAACATTCTATAACATTGCATAATTTAATGGTTGTCACAGAAGTATTATTAACACTAATATTAGTAGTCTTGACTGTTATAGTCTAGTAGTAGATTGTATTCATTTTAGATTTTGAGGCAATATTTTTATGCTTGGCTAAATCTTTCCAACTGTACACATGACAAGTACCCTCACCTGTTCTATAGCAAGTCCAAACAAAGCACAATT
Source organism: Periophthalmodon schlosseri (assembly GCA_000787095.1). NCBI lineage: Eukaryota > Metazoa > Chordata > Actinopteri > Gobiiformes > Gobiidae > Periophthalmodon > Periophthalmodon schlosseri. Next base: position 3,210 of record KN482736.1, on the reverse strand, counting down.
GATTTTTGGAATAGTACGCTCAATGCAAGCTGCTCCTTCTAAGAAAGAGTCAGGCCACGTGTTGTTGAGGTGTGAATGCAAATGACGTGTTTGATCTGCCCGTACTTTTACACACCTCTAGGCATTCAGACCGCTCAATAATGTGACTAATTATGGAAATACAGAACATGTTGTGGCCTAAGAGCCATGTGTTTATTGACGGGAGCTGTTGTGTCAATACACTGACTAAGAGCTTCATTAATTAAGACCAGGCTAATGAATTGTACCTGACAGTTTTGTATACATAAACTCCTTAAAGGTGCGCTATATAACATTTCTGCTTGACACCATGGAGTTGATCTAGCTTTGTTTGAAATGTTCCACAGTATGCCATTCAATTTATATCCATCTATATCCATAGTAGATCTATATCCATGGTAGTATTGTCACGATCCTTTTTTTTTTTTTCAAACTCTATTTCGATAATAAGGAATAGATTCGATACTCAGTGCCGATTCCGATACCACAATGATCTTTATTTGGACGATAGAATGTGATTTTCAACGTTAAATAATAGTACTTTCTTTTATATTACCATGTGGTGTTATTTGTGTAATCCTTCAGTCGTCCAGGTAGCTTCCATAGTAGCCCATCGGCGTATACTAGCCTATGCGTCTTATACTTGTTCTGATAAAGCTCAAGATCATTCTAAAGCTATTCAGGAAACATTAATTGCTGTCCTGTGAATGTTACTTTTTTTTAAATCGATACCTGCTCAAATGAGTATCTAGTTTCAGTACTAGTTTTAATATTGATTAGTATCTGATTTTTGATACAACCTTACCATGAACATTATCCATCGCATTATTAAAACATAAGAAATTGTGTAGCCCTACTGCATGAATGGCCTCTCCTTTAGTTTTTAATGACAATTGGAGCGATATGACTTCCAAGGCTGGTTGGTTATTTATGCCGTGTCACCAGCTTTAGGCTTAAGTGTGCCCACCATGACCGATTGTTGGACAATGAAACACATTATAATGAGGTGCAGACAGTACACAGCAGACTTATTTTGAGTTGCTTATACAACATATCTGTACTGAGGCTAGCCATATTTTGCTCGAATACTTTGGAAAAAATCAGCTACAGGATTTACTTTTAAAAAATTGTCAATAACATGTAATAAAAAATAAGGCCATAAATGTGTACTACACATAACTTTTCTGATACAGAGTCCGCTATTTGCTTGTCTCCAATAGAGATTTTATTGGTTTGCCTAGAATGTTTCAGTATATGGCATTAAATTGATCTATCTCCATGGACACAAACAGTAAAGGAAAGATAGATCAGTTTAATGCCATACTTTGAAACATTTATGTGGAGACAAGCAGGTGGTAGACCCTCCACCGAGATCATTCTAATGCTATTCAGGAAAGATGGATTTCTGTCCTGTGAATCTGACTTTTTTAGTATTGATCAAATGAGTTTTGTAACAAGATTTAGTATTGATTCGTATCTTATTTTTGATACTTTTGATAGCCCTACTCCCTGGAGACAAGCATGTGATGCCACCAGGGCAAGTAACAAGTCAGAGCCTGCTCACAGTGAAGAGCAATAAAAACACCTGTTTCTTTGTTTCGATTTATTGTCTGAGAGTCAGGAAGTGTGTGGTTAGCATGCTAGTTGTTGTTCGCATTCACTTATAAGCTCATTGCAGTGAATAATTAGGATGCTCGGAATGAAAAGGGTATGTGAGGAATAACTTTGAACCACAGCAAACTGATTAAAATGAACATCGTTCGTTCACTCAGAGTGGCATTTTCACCTACCCCTTTTCCCCGCCCACTGCTCTGTACTTACATGTGATTATTCATGAAATTCAGAGTCAGAGTCATACTTGTAGGGTGCAAAAATATGCATTTTTAAACAATATAAAAACATGTAAATGAAAATCTACTTCTTGCTACAGTGAAGAGGCGAGGCTTCTCAGTTCTACAGTTTTGAACAAGAAGTAAATGGACCTGTTTCAATTATTAAGTCATTTTATATCAAATTTCCGGTTGTTCTACAGTTTTGAACAAGAAGTAAATGGACCTGTTTCAATTATTAAGTCATTTTATATCAATATTGCGGTTTACAATTAGCAAAATGTGAAATTATTATCTATGTATGTTATAGTTTAATACTAAAATACCGGATTAACTTCATTATGTCCTCTTTAACATTTTAAGCACTTAATGCATGGGGTTAGAACGATACAGTTTTGCTTACTTTGACAAAATTTCATTATATTTTGAATCTCTGAAAAACTAAAAACTTACTTCCCATGTATTTGTGTTGTTCTTCCTTTACCCAGGAGTGATCTATGGGATCAAAGGTTTCTAAGGCAGCAGACAATGTTTTTTAAGCTGCCCTATGGGAATCATTTTAAATTCTGAAAGTAATGGTCTAAATTTATACTGCCCTAAAGTTATATCCCCAGATAAAAAGTCTTCATCTTAAAAAAAAAAAAAAAAAAAAAAAATTTAACTTTTTTTTTTTCTTTTGTAAGTCTTCATTTAAAAAAAAAAAAAAAAAAAAGAAAAATTTCACTTTGTACTATTTCTGTCAATAAGTAATATAAGTCAGGCCATTTCAGTAACAAATACTTTATTAAGAATGTTTCAGGCTGAGTAAATAAAATACATTAACCCTAACTCTTAACGCTAACCTCTTAATTAAGCAGTTACTAAGTTTGAGTCATTCTTACTAAACTGTTAATAAACTATTTGTTCATTATTAATTAAATCTCTCTTCGTGCTTTATAAGGTGTAGTTATGAAGTTTAACCACTGCACCTTGACAGCTCAGTTTGAATTTTGAATGCAAATAAATGCATATGGTATTTACACTACCAGTCAAAAGTTTGCGCACACTTTTTCAGTTAATGTTTTTTTTTTATTTTTTTATGATTATTTACATTCTAGATTCTGACTGAAGGCATCACAGCTATGAATTAACAAATATGGAATTCAGTAAACAAAAAGTGTGAAATAAAACATGTTTTATTTACTTGAAAGGCACACCTGTGAATTGAAAACCATTTCACTAGACTTCAAACAGTGAGAAAAAAGTGTATGTGTCTTTGTATATAGTGTATTTAAACTTCTGGTTTCAACTCTATATTTATTGTAGAGCTGTATTGATGTAGCAACATATCATGACTTCTTGGCAATACGTGTATCGATACAGA
>KN482734.1:13414-30422 GCA_000787095.1 Periophthalmodon schlosseri | reverse complement strand
CTTTGTTTCCTTGAAGCCGGGGCCTGTGTTGGTCTTGGCAGAGGCCTGTATTTTCAGAGAAAGAACATCTTTATTGTTAAAACGGGGCTGTTGTCGAAGGCTGTTTTGCTCACTTCTTGTTTGGTTTGTCAGTCTGTGGCAAGAACTTTGGCTCCTTCATGACTTGTGCAAGCACTATCTTTGTTTTTCAAGGAGATAACCGGCAGAATTTGGGAGCAGCGTTTGAGACGGCGCTGGACGTTTCCAGTCGGAGCCGGGAGATAATTATTTCTGACAGAATGACGAGCGCATTAAAGCGGCTTTAAATCACCTTTACGGCGGCGATTAAAGCCGCTCTGTGTGTGACGGGAGCCGGCGCGAGCGCAGCTGTCCGAGCCTCCCGGGTGTTACCGAGGTACGCGCCGTTACGCAGCGAGCCGCGTGAGGAGCTCCGTTTACGGCTGCGCCCGCAGGTGTCCACCTCTACGGACTCAAACAATCACCTCCAGTCCTACTTTTCATATTTTAAAAATTTGTTCAGCAAGGCTCCAAATGAAGACAAATTGTTATTTGCGGCAGTGGCCTGTCAGTAATGACAACATAGAGCACAGTTGATTCACGGAGCACAAACACAGGGCTTGTCTGGAGGAAGATCTCCCTGTTTGACCTGGCCTCAGACAGCGCGCTAACTCTCGCTTTAATGATAATAATAAGGCTACAGGGGATAGCCTCGCTCCCCGGGAGCCCACAATTACTAACCAGGTACAGTGCATACGCACGCTGTCTGGGGAGCAGGCTGTGGCATAATTACCTTATTGCTGCCACTTTGCAGCACACATCATCCACACAACATATGACCAGGTATCACAGGCACATCAAATGAAAACATCACCAGGCACCAAGTTACACCTTTATATCTTTGATTTGTGAAGGTGTGAACGCACCCATTAACCTGGTTAATCAATACCACCGGCCATAAATAAAACATATCTTTATAACAGGGCCATATCCTCTCCTGTCACATGACCTGGTGAATATTAAACTCTCTGAACACTCGTCCCATTTCCCGAGCGGGACGTGCCATCAGCGGAGCACTGATTTTTGACCTGTCTGATTGGTCAGATGTAAATATTGAACGTGAACTTGTTGGCTCGCTGCATGGAGCAACGTGTACAGGACAGACTGTACATTATGTTTGTTTAACTTCAACAGAATCTACAAGTGACTCCACACATCAGGTGCTGCACATACTGTAAGTACATGTCCGCAGCAGAAACAAACAGACGACCGGAATCAAAGGTCAATATGTCACTGACTTTCAATTCAATACAATTTTATTTATATAACACATTTAAAATACAACTTAAGCTGCCCACAGTGCTTCACACAAAAGTTAACAAAAAACCAGAAAACACCACACACAGGCAAAGAACAAGAGAAAAATAAAACACCAAGATATCCTGTTTAGCTGGTGTTAAATGCCAGGGAGAAGAGCTGGGTTTTTAGTCTTGTTTTAAACTTTTTGGGTGGAGTAAAGGTCTGCAGTAACTCCCTCAAACAAAGAGGACCCATGGAGCGCGAACATTTAAACACAATCAATAACATAACTGATACATAAAATCACACGCCCGTTCTCAGCTGAGGTTAGGCCTACAGTAAAAAAAAAACATTTTGTCCTATTTGAATGCCATAAAAATGAATGAAGAAACACCGATTATGAAGTATCCACTGTATATTCCTAAAATGCAGGAGAAAGTCAGTGATGGAGGTGTGGTTTACTATCTGCAGCTTATCTTCTCTGTTTAAGTAGTCCCATATATGAGCAGATAACAGCCAGGAACAGAAGTTGTTTACATTTGAGTGCCATGTGTTTTACAGGCTTGGTTTAGCCACAAACTCCCCTGTTTAGTGTCACATGTTTGTAGTACATAAAAAGTTATTCCTGCTTGTAAAGTTCATAACAACACCCACTAATGATTTATTTCCTCTGCCTCTGCCCACACCGTTAATGTATAGAACATGGCAATACTTAAGAAAGGAACAGATTTCAGATTTTTTTTTGCTCGTAAATGGTGGAAAAGACAAACAAATGTGCTGAAATTAACTTGGTAGTTGTAGTAGTAGTAGTAGTAGTGGCAGTAGTAGTAGTAGTGGTACTAGTAGTGGTAGTAGTAGTAACATTTGTAGTAGTAGCACTAGTAGTAATAGTATTTTTCTTGCATAAACACCATGTTGACGTTGATGGGCTCACGGCAACTTGTGCGCAACACTTTTCGCCGTTATTATCATATTGTTTCCCATCATGCCGTGCATTGCTGCGCATGTTTTGTACCACTGCAAACTTTACTAGACTCCCATAGGCGCACTATTAATTGCTTGGCGCCTTCCAAAGAAAAAAGAGAGTAGAAAAAAAAAAAATCCGGGGGAAAAAACAAACAAAGAAACAGTTTAGCCCGCTGCTGTTGGCTGCTGAATTGGCCCCAGAACTAATGCCAGTTCTTTCGGAGCATTCACAACATCATAGTGCCACCCATCATTAGCAAGGCCCTGTGAATTAAACGCTAGCAAGCTGTTTCGTTTAAATATCGGCCCGCCTTCGTGTTTGTCCGTACGTAAACGCACGTATGTGTGTGTGTCCGAGCATGTTGTTTATATTTGCCGAGTTATTTTTGGAGAAGAGCCAGATACGAGGCCCGTTACAACTTTTAAAACTGTACAACGCGATGCCGAAATCAGTCCGTGCGTCAAAGAACGTGAGCAGATTCTAAAGTCATCGTCACGATTTGAAGCTCCCACAGTTGTCCAGATCCGTAGACTGTATATATAAATGGACGTAGCTAACCCGCCAAGCGCCGCTTTCCGAATAGGAAGTGATCGCGGGCGCGCATCCGGCTCCAATCCACTTCACATTGAAAAACTGTCGTCATTTTGGTCTTTAAATGTCCGTATTAACCCGCTCTGCACGATCCTGGTGTTTTAATTTCGCTATTGGCTCCGTAAATTAAGATTTGAACATTAATAACAGACAAACCAGGCGCCTTCTTTCCCTGAAGCGTTAGCGACAGGTTTGACTGACAGCGTTGCTAAGCGTTCGCTCCCTGCTAAACCAGCGGTGCGGGCGGGAAGGGGCGTTACCTTCAACAGCCTCGCTCCGGATTGGCTCTTTAGTTGCTATGATGCTCGCGGTCAGAATTCCAAATATGGAACTCGGCTCCAAATTCGCCCCTGTAACTGCTCCGGCCTCGATGAGCTTCATTTGACTGGAGAAAAACGCTGTGGGTGACGTCACACTCGCTTAATCTGCGTCTTTATACTGTCTATGCCGAGATCTCAGTCAAGGTCACGTCTCAGAATGGTAAAAATATTGTGACCAGACCTGAACTTTGACGTAGATATGCTCTGGTTCCAATGTAAACTGTGTGAGCCCTTTTATATTACAGGCAAAGTACAGAATCAGGCTATAGAATGTCTGGGTAATCCATATACGGAGATGTTCTTTTTGAAAGTGCACAGTACGTCCAGTCAATAACAGACCAAAGCACTCTGGGTTAAAGGGGCCGTACTGCGATATTTTCTGATCTATGTTATAGTGTTTCCTCATCACAAACAAACCTGGAGTTGTGCTTTGTTTCATTCACGCAAGTTTAACACACAAACCCTGCATATTTAGTCTGTGTTCTTCTCCAAACGCAAAGTTGTGCTTTGTTTCATTCACGCAAGTTTAACACACAAACCCTGCATATTTAGTCTGTGTTCTTCTCTCAAACGCAAAACACTCTGTTCCACCTTGCGATGTCACGTGGTGATACAGGAAGTGCTCCACTGTGTTTTTAAACTCCACACACCTTCACTCGAACCATTTGTATAATATCATCCCTGGAATTGCCCATTTTTACCGAACAAAAGGCAAAAAGTAGCTGTTAACTTGAAAACTACCGCTTCATGACATCACAAGGTGAAACAGAGCATTTTGAGTTTTGGAGATGTTGACAGACTAATAAAGCAAGATTACTCAAACATGTGACTGAAACAAAACACAACTCCAGGTATGTTTTTGATGAGGTAACAACATTCTAACATGACTTAAAGCAGTTTACAGAAGTTTTCCACGTTTAAAAATGTTATATTAGAGAAGAAAGGTACATTATGATCTTTGCGTTGACACTTACACATTACCGTATTTTCCGGAGTATAAGTCGCACCCGAGTATAAGTCGCACCAGCCAAAAAATCTGAGTATAAATCGCACCCCCGGCCAAACTATGAAAAAAAGTGCGACTTATAGTCCGGAAAATACGGTATTTAAAGAGAACGGCTAAATCCTAATTGTAAATCCTTCATAATTATATTTTTGCTTTACGTAGAAGTTGTTGCTAATTTCTACTCGCTGGCTCTACTCTGATTTGTAACACTTTTGGTAACACTAGAGCGTAGGCAGATCAACAGGTCCCATCCTCCAGGCATGAGAATGAAATTGACACAACCACTGCTGCCGCTTCCATGGCGACTGGTAACGAGACAATGGTTTCCGTCAGCCGAAAGAGCCGGTCCTTCTCGAGCCGTTTACTCTCAAATATTTGCTCTGATCTGCGGCGGTTCCGTGTGGGTGTCGTAACAAGGACGCTGTCTGTGACTTTGCACCAAATACTGAGTTGTTGTCATAATGTAGAACAAATTGTAATTAGTCCAACTGCCGTGACGCTAACAGTCCCTGACACACGCATTCGGGGCGTCGTATTTTGTCAACGCGGCCAGCTGCTTTCGTGTCAAGAGTGACAACCTTCACGTCGCGTCTCCGTAAATAGATTATTTTGTGCGCGTAATACCGCAAAAATGCTTGTACCGCACAATGGGTGAAAACTATCTGCAAAAAGGGGCCTGGGAGAGGAGAGACTGGAAGAACTCGGTAACCCCACAGCCATGGCAGAGGCTAAAGAAATGGAGCTTATCCTGTTTATGAGCAAAAGATAACGCCAACGTACAAGTGCTAGAGGGAAGAGTGGAGCCCCTGTTTACCAAGACCGTGGCCTAAAGCGAGACAGCTGGACACACGGCTTGGCCCGGGCTCAACTGTTGCACAAAACTTCAACACTTGTCATTCAAAAGCACATAATCGCATCTGCAGGGATCCACCACGGTACAGTGATGTTATTCAAAGTCTCTGGGAATGTGCGAAGTCATCACACAGAACCTGCTTTGTTTACCTCTGAAATAATATTGTCAAGCGTCGGATCGGTATGGATCACGGGCTGCCTTGTAATTAAGAGAGATTGCTATTTTCCCCTCAGAATGGGCTCTGCGTCCTGATCTATAATTATATGTTGTTCAAACACAGAGGGGAGTGTCCTGGGATATTGTGCTGCAGCTTTACTCTTTCTACACAGCGAGAGGAATCGGAGGCTTCAGATTGTTTTGAAATCGACGAGAAGTGAGGTGACAGCTTATAGGGTCTTACGTCGACAAACCCGTGGATAGCAAGACGCTGGTGAAGGCCTTGAAATCGTGAGGTGGTTTATGGATCGTCCTGTCCTGTATTTTTGTTTTAATACAATAAGATTTGAGTCGTAGAAGGTTGAATAAGCGACTTGGCTAATGGCTACGGCTAATTATGGGTTGATTCTGTTATTTATCTGTTGCAGCTCAGGCCTTTTAATGATACGGTCTATTTAAAAATGGTTCACTTGGATTATCTGGCATTATTGTTACTGTGTCAGTGGTGTAAAGCGGTTTCAGTATTATCGTTTATCGCGGTACATCTCCGTAGCAATATGTCGTGTTTCAAACTCTCCCCAAAAAGTTTTTAAAAGTAATAATAATATGTGTTTGTATTAAGAAATAAGTTACATTTTTGTAAAACAGTTTCCTTATGTTGTGCTCATGCGGCAGCTCAACACTCAGAATACATATAGTTTAAAACTGAACTGGACAGGTTTGAATTCTGAAGTGGAATTTGCTGTTTAAATGTCAGATTGTGAGATTTGTTGATTTGGTTTATGGTTTTTATCTCTGTAATCACTGGACCTTTCCACGTGAAACAAAAATTGGCACAAAGTTCAACTTCTCTGTCAGTATAAAGTGAAATTATGGTTTCACTACAGCTTCAGAAAGTGGTGACAGTAACACGTGACTGTTGTTAGTTGAAAAAAAACATAAACCATAAGATTAAAATGGCGAGTTTGTGGACGCAATCTCTAACAAATGAGAGGGTCCAGGGACGAGAGCTCAAAATGAGTTCTAATGGAAATGCATGAATCGCATCGGCTCCATGTTTATGGATAAGTTACGTGAAATTGACTCTTATGAGCTTTAAGTCATGTTAAAATGTTGTTACCTCCTCAAAAACACACGTTTGGTCACCCTTTTAAAATGTTGTTACCTCCTCAAAAACACACGTTTGAGTCACCCTTTATTATTAATCTGTCTATATCTCCAAAGCTCAAAATGCTCTGTTCCACCTTGTGATGTCATGAAGTGGCAGTTTTCAAGTTAACACCTACCTTTTACCTTTTGTTTGGTAGAAATTGGCAATTCCAGGGCTGAAATGATTGTAGTGAAGGTGTATGGAGTTTAAAAATCCAGTGGAACACTTCCTGTATTACCACATGACATCACAAGGTGAAACAGAGTGTTTTCAGTTTGAGAGAAGAACACAGCCTAAATATGCAGGGTTTGAGTGTTAAACATGTGTGAATGAAACAAAACACAACTCCAGGTCTGTTTGTGACGAGGAAACAACATTATAACATAGATCAGACAGTGGCATAATATGGGCCCTTTAAGGATATTTCTTTCAAACAGAGTAAATCTCCCACAGAGTTATATCGGCGCATGTTAAACAAACGAGAACATAAACATAGTCGCGGACAGGAGCCGCGTTTGCTCCCTTCAGCTCTGCTCGAGGCTAATGGAGCTGATGTCGCCTGGCAGCAGGGCCTGTCAGCGTGTGTGCGGGCTCAGGTAGTGGCCCGCTGACCTCCGCATAGTGACACTGACGCGCGGCTATGATGAATGCCCCGCGAGAGCCGCAAGGACCCACCTGGACAATGTTAAGAGTCCCGTACTCTCGAATCCTAATTGTTACAAGATGCTGACCTGCTCGTTAATTAAGTGCAGCGTTAGGTTTTAACTGTTACTACCACCCAGTTCACTCTTCCTGCAACTCCCGCAATTAAACTTAACACGTTGGCCATCATTTCATAGGAGCTTTAAAGTGACAGTCAAAAGATTTCTGCATTGTTCTCATGCGCGCTCTTAAATCCGGGCTGACCACAGTGGGTAACTTAACCCTGCGTAAGTTTAGCTCAGACTTGGAGCCACACACGGAGCACATTGGAGCGTGAAGCTGTGACCCCTTGTTTTCCAGTAAAAGGAAATTGTCATGCAACGACCCAGTGACCGCAGTTGAAACCACTTCCCCTTTTGTTATGATTCTGTATGGTTTAACCGGATCATTTTCCATGTTTGGCCCTGGCGGAGTTTGGCTACCCCACATGGTCTGTCACTGCTTTGCTCTTTCAGCTATTTGGGCAAAGAATGAAGAGTCAAATTAGCAAACGTCCACAGAAAGAGCCTATAGCCTGTGTTTAGCGGTTTGTTGTTTTGCATCGTACATTTGCTTTTTAGTGTGTGAATTTTCATTGAGGCGTTTGAAAGGCACCAGACACTTGTGCAGAGACTTGTTTTTGATTATTTACCCAATAAATCTCCCAAGTTTTTGACCTTTAAAAGAGTCTTTCTGCATTTGAGAACATACAGTGCGCACGAGTCGGCTCTTTTGAACGGTTCCTCAACGTGAACGATTGGATCCGGATCTTATCTCAGAGCCGAATCTTTTTCTTTCTAAGTTGAATGCATTTTTATACTGATTAACACTGAACCGACACAAGAATCAGCACAGAAGCCGAGCGGACGACACGAGTGAGATCGGCTTCTGTCATATAAATAAACAGTAAAAAAGCCAGTCTTTTGAACGGCTCTTTGAAATGAACGGATCCGAAAGATTCGAATCCCATAAAAGAGCCGAAAGTCCCATCGTTAGTGCACACTGACCCAGATTTGGGGCTCGAGTCGAAATTCCTGGGAGCTTAGGTGGAGGTGGAGCAGAAAACAGAAAGACAATTGAAAGAATTTATATAGATACATCAGTGCCAGTGTTTGTTTGAACAAGGACCCTCTTGAAAAACAGACGGTGCTTCTCGAGGGCCAATCTAAAATACACAAAGCGACCACAAAAGCCCGACCCATATCACTCGTTTCCTGTTTCTTACCTGCTCATTTGAATAATCATCCTCTCCACTGTTAGTATGTCGGAGCTTGGTTACATAACTTTTTCGAAACTTGCTTTTTCAGAACTGCTGGTTGATTAGGAACCAACAATTGGACAGTTTTGTGGTGCAGTGAAGAAACACAATTCCCTGTTTGTGCGTGAGCCGCGGTGGGCACCTCAGAGCCACGCTGACATGTAACACTCCTGCTTACTTTACACATACTCAGGTCCGTTAGGCTACGCTCGCCAAAAGGTTATGTTTTTGTTCATTACCGCTTGTTGGGCATCACAAATAGGAGGTGATGCTAGTCCAGAGAGCCAGTACAGTGTGTCCTCCTGGGTTCTGTGGTATGACCCCTTTTCTCTCTGTCTACCAATCTCATTCGCCCTGCCATCTCTTTTCACTCTCCGGCAATTAGAGAAGCAAAGAAGAGAAGAGGAATGTGTGAGCATGCTTTGTGAGGATGAGCCTGCCGAGCGAGGGACTACAAGGGACGGACCAATGGAGAGGGAGAGATGAGAGGAGGACAGCGCTCGGAGCGAAAGAAAGTGGAGGAGAGAGGGCCTGTCTTAATTGGCCTGTGTGGCCGCGCTGAGCTTGCCAAACCCGGTGCCTCAATACTTGGCCTGGCCTTACATGCATCCCGTGCATCCAGCCAACCACAACTAACTCCAGTGTGCTCTTTGGCAGTTTGCGATGTCGGGATGGGAGAGATGTGCCACCCACAGATACACAGCGACCGCCGCTTCGCCGGGCCTCGGGGGACGTCTGCGCCGGGTTAGCTTGACCTACAGGTGTTCCTTCTGTTGAAAATGCCCCGTTCGCGGAGCAGACAATGACGTTCGGCCGCGTCAAGAGCGTGCCCGGGCAGGAGCGCCGTTCAAGTGATGAGAGTCTAACTGGAACTGACAAGAAGCAGAAGTTTGGCAATGAAAGTGAAGAATTATGAAATGATGAAATTCTTGTAATGAGTGAGTTAAGTTTGCGTAATAATGTGTCTGAACCCGCACAACCTTTAATATGGTGCCAAAAGGAACTTGACTGGCTACACTTTTTCAGCACTTTGAACTTCCATTCCATTGAGGGCAGCCTGGCACATTTCTAAATAAGGCAATGTGTTTCAACAGACAGTCAAAGGTGATTTCATTGAGGGATTTATGAGCATTAAACAGTCCAGATCTCGCCTGTAGCCGTAGAGAGATAGACTGGCACAGCAGTTATTTTACACCAGCAAACTTCAAACTGTGAAGAAATAGTCTCATTGTGGAAATCTACCCAGTAACAGACATTCCCATGGGTGGCTATATGCATGCATGTCAACAATAAAAAGGTTGCGCCATTTCGGGACTCTGCATGTGATAATTTGAGACATGATGGTTGCTATAGTTAGCCCCGGAGTGGAAGCTTGCCTCAGTTAGCGGGCCACTGGAGGATGGAAGGAAGGGTGTGTCAGGAAAGAGAACAGGTCAGGCCTCGGAAAAGGATTGGAAAGGAGTTTGTGGCGTGCCTGCTTTTGAGTGCTGTGTTTTGCACTCTTTGCCCTATCAAAAAGCAGGAAGTAGACAGACCAAGACAGACAGAGACAGCAGCGATGGAGGAGAAAAACGAGGGAGGGGGGCTGAGCAGAGGCTGGTGAAAGCAGCTGGAGATTCTTAAGATGCAATAAATCATTTACAGGGAACATTGAAATTGAAATAAAACTATTTCAAAAACACACAGGCGACAAGTACAAAAAGGCACGGTGCGGAAAACAAGGCCTCGTAGACGGTATCCGTTTGATAAAATGTTTTTTTATTGATATTAAAAATGAAAGTACATGAATTGTGCATTTCGGACGTTTTTAGCGTGCAGAGGTTAAATTAATAAAATACACACAGGCTGAGTGAGCTACTGACACAGAAACAGTTTGCCATCTGCGAGGCAAAGGTATTTCAAATCTTCATATGCAGCGAAAAGAGAAGTGGTTGTCATACACGCCATTCATAAGAACACTAGAGTAACCGTTTGATCTTTACAATAGTGGATGAATGCAGTCCTAGCAGGAAAATGTCCAATAAAATAGAAAATATAATAATAATATTAATATAATAATAAAAATAGTAATTGCACTGCCTGCTTTGTTGCACAACTGAAGCAGAAGATAATTAAAGACAGGACGCAGTCTTGAGATGCTGGGTTCAGATCAGAGAGTGGTGGTTTGTGACAGGTGGGCATGACATAAGAAAGAATCATCTACATGGCCTTTAGTGGTTTTTGTTGTCATAAAGAGCTGTATCATTGTGGCTCAGCTGCCCTCCCCACATCCACACAGCAAGATCCCGGCTCAGCCAATCACAGAGCACACACGATCGGTGTTCCTGAGTGCTTCAGAAGAGGTTCAGCCAGATAGCCCTTCATCAAATGCATAATGGATGGAGCGGTATTATAGGACATTATAACGAGAAGCAAATGTGAAACCGTCCCACCCCGCCGTGTTTCACTACGCAAATACAGGGGCCTTGTTTTTCAACGGACTATTGCGGACAACTACCCCGGAATTACATCTGAAAGCTTCCTTAGGTCAGAATGCGCAAACATAAAATGGTATGAAACAACACAATCGAATGTAGGACTGATCATTCTCCAGCCATAAATACTAAAGTGGCTTTAAAACATAGTGGGTAGAGTACAATCAATGAGCAGATATTCCTTCCATTGTAAAGTCACTTAAGGGTGAGCGCCCTGACTGGCTTCTGGAAGTCCGTGCAGACCATCTTGTTCTAAGTATGTGCCTATTTTTGTGACATGACATGCCGAAGCAGACCCGACGAAGCTGCTGTTCAAATATTTAACGTAACTATGGCGAACGGAAACGAAGAGGAAATTAAAAGACATTATTTTTGGTACAAAGCATCTACAAAAAAAGCCTTACAACTCCAATTGGAACAGCGATCATATAAAATAAATCCGTCAGTTGAGCATCAGTGCTACGTATATTATTTGGACCAATTTTTTCAAATATACTTTATAACAAAATAAATAATGCCTTTATACAGTGCCCTTATTTGTATTTCAACAAACAAACAAAAAAGCTTGGCGGCTCATTACGCAAGGTACAGCTCAGACTAAAGGAAAATAACACAATGTCCCTGGAAACTAATCATATATCTATATTTTTATATATTTTTATATATATATATAGATGTATTTATTTATTCAAGTATTTGTTTTCAGGCAAAAGCATGTGAATACTACTGATATACAATAAAAATAAAATGTTAGTTGACATTATTGCTGTTTTTTCCCTTTGAATCAAGATTTTGTGCCTTTCTTTTAAAACTGTAAAGTAACATCATAACAATAACCATATAACAAAACAAAAATGCCTAACTGAAAAACAGGAATGTCACTGTACCAGAAACTGACTGGGTTTATCCTTTTTTCATCTGAAACATTGATATGAAAGAAAAACAGAAAAATAAAGACAAAATAAAATAAATTCATTATTATCCCACTCATTCTCCATCCATTGCCATGTTATTTCCTTTTCCAAGCAGTCCACGGAGCCATGGCAACCAGGAAGTACTGTCCCAGAAGTACTGTCCCAATCTGGGCTGTCCATGGAGTCTCGTATGTCCCTGCGCTGTGCCCCGTGTCCAGCAGCCTGTGGGGCCGGGGGGACAGAGCGCGGCTGAGTCCCCCTCCGAGCTCAGAGCAGCCAATCGCACTCAACACAGCCCTCTGCTCCTGTCCAAAGTCACACTCCCCTTTGACATTGCCACTGCCGGGAGCTCCCCCTTAGCCTTTTATTTTCCTCTAATTTGTTTAAAAGTCACACTTTCCTTAAAACGGAAAGTATTAATATTCATTCAACGAAAAAAATCGTGCTTCATCCTCTTCTTTGAGTCTGTTTCCCAAAGCTAGCACCATGACATTATTTAAGCTACACGTCCATTGTTCATAAAAAAATAGTGCCATTTTTTCTTTACTTTGACGTAATCCGTGGCAATGTGCAATTTTGCAGACTCTTCTCTCTGCTTTTTGTTTGTGATCAAAGGTGCTGGAGCAGGAATCTAATTTTACAAAATAATTCCTTACAGTGTGGAAGTCCCTTTATAGGTAGAGGTGCAAACTAATAAGAAGAACAACTATGAGGGGGGTTCTTTTTGCCTCAGGAATGTGGAATGGATTCGCTCATGCAATCTGCACTTCACTTTTAGTCGTCTTCCACAAGGCCAAAAAACAGTCCGCCGTGTGTCCTCTCAACACGGCAGGACCATTGATCTCATTCATCAGGTTTCTCCCTTCCCTTTTCGGCGTTCCTCAAGGATCCACCTGAATCGCATTCAGTCAAAATGTGAACTTTTGTCCATCACTTGTGGTTGTGGTGCCTTTTGTGTGAGTGACTAAAGAGAGGGGGGAGCCGAAAGAGTTCAGACAGGAAGAATGTGGAGTCTGTGCATTGGGGTGGGGGGTCTCTCTGGGGGGGGTCGCAGTAGAAACAGTATTGGATGAGAGCAGGGGGAGGGATGGTGGGCTCGGACAGGGCAGGGGAGGTCAAAGAGGACTGCCACAGAAATGACGTCAGAGACAAAGCTATAATCCCCTAGTCTTTTTTTCTCCATCCAACTCTTGTCTGTGCAAAGGGCTAGCAGCGGGCTCATTTGTGGCTGACGTAGCTGTCCGTGGTGAGCGACACTGGAGGCAGTTTGCTGGGCAGGCTGATCAGAGGCCTGTGGAAGATGGCCTGCTCCTGGGCTTTGATCTTCTCCGCCTGCCTCCGAAACTTCCGGGCCCGCAGGATCCCGGGGACTCCTCTCCGGAGCCGCTGGGCCGCCTTCCTCTGCCACACCTCGTATTTGGAATACTTGGTGGTAACATGCTTCCTTGGGACTTCCTATTGTGGCGTACAGACAACAACAACATAGAGGAAAGAGGGAAAAGAGGGAGTGAGTTCATTTGCTGAGATGAGATACTGTTTGAATATTTGTCACTAACTAGACATGCCTTGTTTGTTTGCCATTATTAGGACAGTCAAATGGAAATGAGTGCTGAGCAAAATAACACTGACTTAGCCTTGTTTTGGCTTTTCTGGGTGAGAAAAGCCGTCAACAGCTGCATACTTAAGCCTCTTTAACATACAATGAAAGAGAAGACCAGTCACCTGGCTCATATACACATGAGGGGACGGCCTCGTCGACCAAAACCGCACATTTGAATGTTGCGCTGAAAGCTCAGAGCTGCTCTTGCTGCACTGATAGTGGCAAAGCTGGATGGAATGCGCAAGTAGTCAGTGCTCCATGTGAATGGTTGTTTTGGTGCTGCCACTTGAAGAGTGTTTATCCCCCTCATTGAGCTCAGGCCTGCTCAATAGCCAGAGAACAGCTGGCCTGGGAGCAGCTTGTACCCATCTAGTCTCCTTCCCACTCCAACTAGGAACATGTCCTGACTTAGTCCCTGGCACACACACTGTTTATGACTTGCTTTTAAAGAATTTCATTAAACATTTTTGGGAATCTTGGACAGCTCAGCAATTCATGCGTAGTATGTATCTGACTCACGGCCATGACGACAAGTTAAACATATTTGTGATATTTTCTGAGAACACAGTGTTTTGTTGTGGACCAGCAGTTGGTCTCTCTCTAGATCAGTGAATATGACACGGCTATGGCACTTTTTCCACAGCCATCAGCATTTATGTAAGAAGATAAGTGCTTACTATTGACCTTTTGGTGAGATAAACTGGTGTTTGTGTGCATTCAGCACGGGGACATAGGGGTGTAACGCTTCATGGGCACAGAGTTTCCCATAGTGGCGCGCGTGCTGATGAGCCTACCTGTTTTAGTGAGGGCATCATGGGGATGACCAGAGACGTAGCGGACACGTCCCTCTCTGACTTGGCGGGTTTGGCACAGTACTGCTCCAGCAGGGCCAGGTCACAGCTACGAAAGCAGCACTCCTCTACAATCCCCCGATTCTGACCGCGCCGGTTATTAAACCTACTCGTGGGCCGACCTGCGGACAAGAGGGAGATGTCAGTCAACACAACTATGGACACGGATCTGGGTTGTTTTTCACAGGATTACTTTGTCAATCATAGCTAGAATAAAGAGGATAAACGGATATCTATGACCAACCGCAACAAATCGTTTTGTTTGTATGGGCTAATCTGATTAGGACTATCGGCAAGTGATTTAATAAGTGAATGAAAGAGTAAACATCCACGATAAAAGTCAGACAGGGCACGTAGGTGAGTCCAAACATAAAATGGAAACTCTGGTGTGACCTTGTGCTTTGTCAACTCAGCACAAATAAAGAGATGAGCACATGAGAGGCACAGAAGAAAGGGATCAGTGGCAGCGAAGGGAGGCCTACAGGGTGTGAGGCTGAGTAAGACCAGCACACTAAACAAAGACAGTAAGAGCCATGAGAGAAAAGGTGGAGAAGAATAGGAAGAGGGGGCGGAGGAGTGTTAGCATGTTGCACAGGGGAACATTATCCACAATCGATAAAGAGCCTTGTTTGAAGTCCAGAGCCGCACACAATGTTGGCAAAGTCTCATGAGAGGCCAGCCTAGATTTGATTGCAGGAAGAGGAACATAAGAGAGAACGAGAGATCTGGGGAAAAGAAAAGGGAGCGCTGAGGAGGGAGGGGGTATAGGCAGGCGATCGGCTGGGCCAAATTGGATAATGATCATTGTGATTGGAGGGAAGCTTAGTGGTTTAGCAGGACACAAAGAAGCTGTCAGTCAGTGGTAATGACTTTGTTGTAAGCATGTATGCGAGAGATAAAGTGCTGCACGACACTAACTCTGGCACACTGCAAACACGAGCTTATGGTGTCAGGATTAACCGCTGCCACGTTCAAATAACACGTAGTCTGCTATGATCAGAACTGATGCATTAAAAAGCCCCCTCCAGACTCGTCACTGTGGGGCCTGGGAACAGTGGTGCTGAGGTGGTATGCCTCTTGGGGTGCTATTACTTTACTGGTAAACAAGCAGCCCATTGTGTCTTGTGCCTTCACAACTCGCCGGCCTTTTCATATGCAAGGAGACTATACTATGGCTGGGAGCTAGAATGCGCACACTCAGCACAGAAAGCCAGCTCTGGAGCTCAGCTGGCTAAAATCTCAAAACGCATAACAAAATGTCAGCTTTCCAAACAGATGTGAGGGAGAGATGGAACTCTGGGGAAGAATAAACGGTGATTCAATCTTGATGCTGTGTATTGAAACTTACTGAAATAGAAGCCCCTGTCTTCACAGACAAACTGCAGCGCATCCACCAGCTCTCCCCCACACAGCGTCTCGGCCGAGGCCATTTCCACTACGTACAGCGTCAGGGCCAACGCAAACAGCAGCGCGCGACTAGATGAAGACATCTTCTTGACCTGCAGACAAAAACACGAATTGCATTGTGAAGCAAAACCCCGAGAAAAATGTTGCACATTGAAGACGTCCTCCAGCGTGTTCATAACTGATGAAACTGTGTGTAGTAAGGATACTGACCTACTAACTCAAAAACAGCTTAAGTCGTACGATAAAGATGCCAAACGTGCATTCCTCCCCAGTGTTATTGTCGCACCTAAGAAGTGCTTGTTCTTAAGAAAAAAAAAGAAAATCTCAAAATCTTTCTCGCTTTGACGCGTTTACACAACTCCCTCCTGAGAAGTTACAAGACCGGCGGCTGCTCGATAGTTAACTATGTTGAAAGCCCAGACTCAGCATATATTTTCCCCTTGCTCACCCTGTTAGTGAGCTCACTGACCCTCAGAACTACCGCCCCCTATCTGCCGGCACAAACACCAGCTGTTTGCTCTGGAGTCCAGCGCTCGGGGCAGTCCGGACAAGAAGCGCACCAATATATCTCCAAAACTCCTTGAGCTGTAACTCTGTGTCCAAACTTGTTGCACAAATCCTTCATGCCTAGCGCAACTATCTCTGCCAAAATGCATGTCAAACTTCAATGCGTGCACGTAGAGCGGCGACTGTGCACAAAAATACTTCCATTGCGCACTTTCCAGACTTCTTGCACTATGATGCAATACTGCAACTTGACATTTCTTTATCCATAATGCACTTTGATGTAATGACTCTGAGAAGTGTACTCACCCTCATTCTGGTGCTCTCCGCTCTTCTGCAGGTGTGGCAAAGTCCGTGCGTTTGCTGCGTTTCCATGTCAGTGGCAGTAGTCACAAACGGTGCTGATGCAGTTGTTGTTATAAGACGGTGGGGTTATTTGGTTGGAGAAGTGGCAGGTGAGTTAGTTTCCCAGTTTTAGTGAGACTATAGAGATGATGTGTGAGAAGCTGTCCCAAGCCAGGCGACAGGCAAAACTTCTGAGGGTTTTGTATTATATAGCAAACACGCCCCTTAACTCCCACAGTCCACCCACTTGCTCCTCCCCCTTCCACGGCCGGGGCAAGAGGAAAAAAACGTCCCGAGACGTTTCGTGGAAAAGTGCTTAAAGGGGGAATAAGCAAAAGGAAAAGGTGATAGAGTCACCGCATATGGAACAATTCCATATAGGCATTTTCCACGTTTACGCACAGTAACCCACAATCACAATGTTTACACACAGACTCTAGTAGAAAACCTCGCAGTAACGCCTCCGCCTAGTTCTAATTAAGACGAACAGTGGAAAGCGATGTGGCTGAGCTGTGACAGGTGTGGAATGAAGTGTTCACCCGGGTCATACCCCTGGTGCCGCTGGGACAGATCCAACCAGCAATGATGTCATGCTTTGTTTATATGAGGAGAAGGAGAACAACCAGAATCCATCA